>JAAGKR010004373.1:0-62040 GCA_011419295.1 Clarias macrocephalus | reverse complement strand
TTTTTTTTTTCATTAGAAAAAGACATGCCAGAGGTTTTTTGTTCACTTTTTTTTCATTTATTTATTTATTTATTTATTTACTTATGAGACAGAAGTTCACTTCTACAATTGATCACTTTTACAGTCATTTTTACCAGACTAAATTTATTAGACTAAATCATACCAAAACCAGTAGCTATTATGGAGAAACAAAGCTCGATCCTGGGCTTGGGTTACCCTCTGGGGGTTAAATGTTCTTGTTGTGTTCATGTGGGTTTTCTCCATGCTCTTTGATTTTCTCACACCTCCCAAAAACATGTCTGTAGGTGATAAATTGAATGAAGGTCTGGGTTCATGGTGTCCTGTAATGGACTCACACCCAGTATTCCCAGGATAGACTCTGGTGCCACATAAACTGAAGATGAATGAATAAAGGGAAACACACATAAACTCTCCTTTCATTTTTAAGGAACAAAAACAGTAAATAAATAAATAAATAAAACTGAGCTTACCATGATATACACTATATAACTAGAGTTCAAATGTTCTATAATCAATGTAAATTGAAGAGATGGAGATCTGAATATCTAAGACAGTACAATGCAATGCCTAGCATAAGTTTTCTAAAATTATTTATACAAATAATTACTCAGTCATGCTGTATTATCATTTGTATAAATAACTAATTATCTACAGATATTATACTCACTCACTCATTGTCCATACCGCTTTATCCTGTATTCAGGGTCGCGGGGAGCCTGGAGCCTATCTCAGGAGACTTAGCCTGGACATAGCCTGGACAGGGTGCCAATCCATCTCATGGCATACACTCATTCACACACTACGGGGAATTTAGTACCACCAATTAGCCTAATCTGCATGTCTCCCCAAGCATGGTGAGAACATGGCAGGGAATCGAACCCGGACCCTGGAGGTGCAAGGCGACAGCGCTAACCACTACACCACTGTGCCGCCAGATATTATACTATTATGAGTTATTAAACAGTATAATGAAATGATATATTACACATACAGCAAGTAAAAAGGTCTTGAACCACCTCTTATGTCTTTATATTAATTTAAATTAATTATGTAAATCAAATGAAGGAAATGAGAACAAATAGTTTACAGGCTGCAAAGTGCACAAAGATACAATAAAAAAAAAAATTTTTTTTTTAGGTAACATCCTCAGCAGCAGCCTCATTTCCCCTCTTATCTGTTCCAATAGATTCAGAATCAACAGCACTCAACATTCAGCATCACCAGTATACTAATGACCAGCCTGATCATCTCTCATCATCTACAACTGTTTCTTACTGGTTCATGTCTTAAGATAGATTTTTTTTTTTTTTTTTTTTTTTTTTTTACGTTTTACTGATTCATTGACTCCTTCAGGGAGCCTGGAGATGTGTTCCTCAAAAATACATTCAACATTTTAAGAGAGTCTGGGTCTTTGGAAGCAAATTATGATGAAATAGAGTTTGCTGAATACTTGCACAGTACTCCATATTGTTCATATTTAACACTCTGCAAATCATTAGTGTAATGTGTATAATTATTAAATATTAGTTTATAATTCTCTTTGAGGAATGAGCATGAGGAATAATTTTCACACATGTACTGGCCACCACATTGTGTGCTGTAATCAAAGTTAAGGATGACTGAATGAAATATTACAGTGTCCCTTTTTTTGTTGTTGTTTGTTTGTTTGTTTTTTGTTTTGTTTTTTTTGGCCAGGCAGTGTACAGTATGTCTAATGATTGGTAATTCATTTGAAATACTTACAAACACATACACATAATGTACACTAGCTAAAACAAGGAACAAGGAACTGTCTGTCTTACAGAGTAAACACTGGACAATACTTCCCTTTGTGTAAGGGAGACTTTATGTAGGGTGAGTGTGCTGTGATATTGAGTCCAGGTGCAGGTGGAATGCACCAGTTCTGGCATTGTCACAGCATCAGCATTGCAAAATTATTAACTTCTTGTTTTCTTATCAACCTCATATCATATCAGTTGAATGGACTCCAGGTTTTAACACTACAGCATGTGGAAAAGCTCAAGGGGGTGCGAATACTTATGCAACATTCTGTATCTTATCATATAGCGTTAAATATTCATGGCAAATTTTAATCTACAATCGAAAAGCCATGCTATGATTTAAAGTATGAATCGACTACACTTGTTACCATTATTGGTATCGGTGAAGTTAACAGAAAGCAAGAAAGAAGGGAGAAGTCAGATTGAATTAGGTACTGTACAGAGAACAAGGAAACAGTCGCAACTTTAATTCATCTTTTTTTTTACTAGTTGACCATGCCGTCAGCCATAAATAAAGGCTGAAAGAGGCAGAAGACTTTTTCCAGTACTGACACAGAACATTGCAATTGTGGACAAACACAATCCTAAGTGATGATTGGAATCAAGCGAAAAGGTCCTGCAGAGGTATTTCCTTTACACAGCTTTTCTTGATCACTATCACAAAAATCAATGCACTAGAAAAACAACAAAGAAAGCCACATCAAATGCTCCAAATTGTCAAGAACAGTGTGATTCAAGTACAAAATTGAATACAGATTTTTTTTTAATAAACACAAATACTGATGTTAAAACTCAGACAACCTGAGTTACAGTACCTTCTCTTTTAAATAAATAATGCATTCAGCCATAATCAGTGAACTTAAAAAACAACAACATGCATGCATACATTATTTCATTTTTTGTTATTGCATGTACAACGTTGAACCTTCCCACATATTTATATACAGTACTCAATCAGATTTCCACTTAAGAACTGCTGCTGTAATTATTCTTATTTACAATAAACATTGTCTAAACACACTTTGTACTGTTTGTACTCTTTACTTTTCTTTACTTGTATAGTGCACTAATGTACGTATAATCAAATTATAATCCATATTTGTGCTTAATTATAATCAATCCAGTGTTAAGGGATCAATCATGGGTCCCTTTTATGTTTCTTGATCATGTTGCCTGAAGGAGTTTTTCTTTGTCATGTTCACCTCTGGTTTGCTCATTTGGGATCTAAATCTACCTTTAAGGCTGTGACAGAGTCTATTGAAAACTTCAAACTGCAAACATATTAAAGACTAAAAGAGGTTTGCAGTTTGAGGGGAATAATGGGGTCATACCTTATTTGCACATGGCAGTGTACACCTTGGATAGAGCGCCAACCCATTGCAAGGCACAAGTTCAGACTCACACAGTCAATCATATAGTGCTGGTGATTTGGAAAGCTCCTATGTTGCATGTTTTTGGATTGTAAGAGAAAAAAATAGAGGAAACTGACAAAGCATGGGGAGAAGATGCAAACAAAATGCACAAATGATCTACAGCTGGATCAAACACCCAACCCTGGAAGGAGTTAGGAAACAGTGCTAGCCAATAACCTATCACATCACCTGGCTCTATATAGTTTTTACAGAATGGCATTGATTTTCCATTCTTTCATAAAACACTAGCTGTGCCAATGTCGGCCCATACGTAATTAAAAGTTTTTGCATTATGTTTGCGCAGAGATAGATATACTGTAAACTGTAAAACAGGAAGGAATTTGATCTTCATCACAAAATAGCATTAGCATGATTCTATCGTTCAATTATCTTAAAACGTTCTAAATGCCTTCTCCTTGCCCTGTGGAAGTGCTGCTCAGCCATACTGTACTGTAAGTGAGAGAGGAACTCTTTACCAGGATCCAGAAAGAGAGAATGGGGCAGGAAACACTAGTATTAAGAAATTTACTGAATGATGGAATTGGAATTTTTTTTTTTTTCAAATCCATACAAAATGCTTCAAATATGCGTTTACACTACACTCTTGGTCTAGTTTATTAGGAGTTTGATTAATGGAGTTCAAGAGACTGAGAAGACTTGTTGTATTGTGTGGTCCCAATGCTACAGTATATATTGTCCAAGCAAGGACATGTTTGTGGACATAGTTGATCACAGTTGAAGAGGCCATCAAATTGTCTGAAATCTTCCATTGCTTTCTTTTCATTTATTCTCTCATGTATCCCATTTTCTCTCCATTCCTCTTCCTACTTCCTGTCCTCCTGTCCTCTGCATTTTACCCATCCCTTTCTACCTCTCACTCTACTCCATTCTTGTTCTACCATTTATCTTCTTCCCGTACCTCCTCTTACTCTGACACGTCTTCTCCACTCACTTCCCCCAGTGTATTCCACTGCATATTCAGGCTCTGGTCAGGATAAAGCAGTTAATGAAGATGAATGAATGAATACTTCCAGGTGCAGATTCCAGCATCAGTGTAATGGCTTAAATGTTTCTGGACCTCCAAGGCCTCCTCAAACCAAGATTGATGTGATCAACAGGGAAAGATTAGCTCATTAGGAATCTTTCTTTATTTTTTGTCATCCTCTTCAGCCTCCCGCTCTCTGAGGTCTTGTTTGCATCATCCCTTTTCATTTCCCTGAGGCAACGAGTGACTTAAAATTATTGACGGCATAAAGAGAATTGCTGTAAGTTGTGTTTACGCAAGCGTGATGTGTGTGTGTGTGTGTGTGTGTGTGTGTGTGTGTGTGTGTGTGTGTGTGTGTGTGTGTGTGTGTGTGTGTGTGTGTGTGTGTGTGTGCGTGTGTGTGTGTGTGTGTGTGTGTGTGTTTGAAGTCTGTCTCCTCCATTAGCACTCTAATTAAAATTAGTCACGATCAACGGCTCCTGTGACCTTTGATCGCTGAAACCTACATCAGTCTGTTCTAAGCGAGAAGTGGGCAAAGGTTGTGAAGAGTTTTGCAAAGGTAGTGCACCAGGATTGCAAAATATATTTATGAGAATGTGTTTACAGTTGTGAACAGCTTGCATGAGATGCTTTTGAACTCATGAATATACTTATCAGTAGATTATTTTAATGACTAATTATAGTGTGTAACCAATTAACCAGCAAAAATAACGACCTCACTAAACAACTAACTAATTTGCTAACCCACTTACTCAATAAATAAATGCTTTAAAACTGTAAATGTGGATTTTCAGGAGCATGTTTAAAAGAAAATAAATATTTTACACAGGTACCCAACACACACACACACACACACACACACACACACACACACCACACACACACACACACACACACTCATTGTCCAATGTTCATTGTCCATACTGATATTTTTACTCCCATTTTTACGACTGTGGTGGGACCTCCAGTCGACACTCTCACATTGTGTCACACTATGCAACACCAATTATCCTTATGTGCATGACTTTGGACTGTGGGAGGAAACCGGAGAACCCGGAGCATCACAGTGAGAGCATGCACACACGGGAATCAAACCCAGACGCTGGTGGTGCAAGGCGACAGTGCCTATAAACACTCCCTACAACCCCCTGCCCCTCCCCCCTACCCAACACACACATACAGACACACACACACACAGACACACACACACACACACACACACACACACACACACACACACACACACACACACACACACACACACACACACACATATATTCTGTCACTATAGGCAATTTGTTAAGTGTTAAGTTATCCTACTCTGCAATACTTAATTAATCAGATTAGTGTGAAAACTGGGGTTTGTTGTGAAAATGTATATAACAACTGTGTGGCATTTTGATCAGAATAATTGTTTTTAGGAGTATGTTTGTGGTTTTGAAACTGTTTAATGGAATATTTGCAAAATGTGTATAAGATATTTTAATGCATTCAAGATCCATCCATCCAGGAACTTCTGTAGTCCAACTAGGGACCCTGGAGTTGACCATTGTATTTATTCCCATTTTGTATGACCGTGGTAGGACCTCCAGTCAACACTGACACACCACAGGCAATTCAGGAACACCAATTAGCCTAACCCACAAGTCTTTGGGAGGAAACCCAGCAACCACGGGGGTCATGCACACAGACCAGATGCAGGAATCGAACCCAGGACCTGGCGGTGCAAGGCGACAGTGCGAACCACTAAGCCATCGTGCCGCCTTGTTTAAGACACAATAGAGATAATTTCCCTTGAATGTTTCTCATTGCAAATCTTTGTTAATCTCAACTCATTATCTTTTGACCGTTCCGGTATATTTATCATTCTGCAAACTTTTGTTTCCTGCTTTCAAAAAAAAAAATAAATAAATAAATAAAATAAAATTTAAGTATGAGAATGATTCATACTTCTGCAGAACTCCCTTTTTTCTTTTCTTTTCTTTCCTTTTCTATTAAAGACGAAAATACACTTCCACTTGTACGTTTAAATTGCCTCATTTCGAGTGTGTGTGCCTACTGACTGCATAAAGAGGTACGAGCATAATAAGCTTATAAGCTCAAGTACAGATCAAATGAAACATTACAATCTTAAAAAAAATCTCTCCATTTCTTGTCAGCAAATATATTCAAAATGTGTTCTAAGGCAATATGCTGAAATGCTGCAGGGAAGTAAAATTATTTACACATAAGTATGTCTCATGAATAAAGACAATAAATACAAGCATTTTTAAATTTGTACCACCTTATTACTTTTGCATGTGACAACTTGTTTGTCCGAACAATACAATACACAAGCAAGTAAACTCCAAATCTACACGGATCGTATAATCACTTTTTATATAGAAGAAAATGCTGTGATGTCATGAATATTTAAATACCCACACTTATTTCTTTATTTCTCAGTGATGGACACCCTGCCATTTGAGAGCTAAAACGTGCAGGCGGTATAAGTGATGCTAAATAACAGGCTTCTGGTGTGTCTGAACAAAGGATGGTAATTACAGATTGACTAGATCACTCTCAATGATGTTCTCGCCTGAACAAAAGGCAAAATCATTCGCCAAGAAGGAAACAAAGGATCCACACAGGATGAGAGTGACGTGCTCCGAACTGCAAATTAAATATGACACGTTCTCTGGTGTCGGAAATAAAACGCACCAAAGATCTGATTGTCGAGATATTTCCGTGGGCTCAAGCCTGACGAGAATACCTGATCACTCATCAGCGGGCAGACGGAAGATTTCATTCTCCGTTTCCCATTGTGCGAGCGGCTAAATGCTAAACAATATCCAGCATCCGGCGAGTGAGCTGATGAAGACGGCTTTATCACACGCGAGGAAAAAAACCCGAGGCGGTGTTGAAACATAAAACATACTGTGCGTGCCATCTGTGTATGCCATCTCAGAATAATGGGGACACACACTTTTATGTTGTCCTGATTCTTTACTGGTTCTGTTTTTGTTCTAACTGGCCATCTGTAAACCTTGTTACAGCTTACTTTGTAATAAGTGAGCACCAATCATATCCCACCGGAGAACAGTTACGCTCATGTTTTGGTGATACGGCAGCATTGGGCAGACGGTGCACTTATCATTTGTGGTGATGAGGTGGAGGCATGGTGTTTTCTTATCTCCTCCACACCTGCCTCGGAAACTGATCAGAAGCCAAGGTTCAGCAGCTTCAACAATTACAACAGTCAAGTGGCCGTGCCAACAAGATCTGTTTTTTCCACCTGCTTCCAGCGCTTATTTGTCACATTCCTGAGAAAAAGCACTCCATCTGAAACCGCACCGGCAAGGTAAAAGGCGAGCTAAAGGTCACGGCTGTTTCTGCACGTATACATATCCATATCCATATATCAATACAGTTCTTCTCACTAAACAGATAAATTAGGTTTTAATTAAAAGTCCTCCATTTGCATTACTACAGTACAATCTACTATATGCAGTATATATGTGCATGTTGCATACTTCACATCACCATGAAAGCTTTTAAAATCTGCTGTTATTTACCAACACAAAATGTGCTATAATTATTGAAACAGTTTGAAAAAGTTTTCTGCTTCTTTAACATTTATGGCAGGAGTCTCCAGTGTCCAGACATTATAAAGATCAGATGCAGAGCTGTAATTTTGTTTTCAGACAGCAGGCATATGGTATTTTGCAGTTTCTCAGGAACAGAGAGACAGTTTATATACAGTTTTTTTTTTTTTTTTGTAATAACATAATAAAAATCATCTGGTCTGGTTGTAGCAGGTAGAATTAGGCAAACCTCAGACAAACAACAACTTATAACTGTTTTTTTTTTTCTTTTTAATGCCAAGAGGGAAAGACATAAGCAATGGTCTTAGAGACGCCATTGTCCGGAAAAGCATTTTAAAGTATTTGCAAAAAATTTGGACAAACAATTGGAAAGCATTCAAGACCTGTCTTTTCTGGAGTGGACATCCCAGCATGGTCAGACTGTGCATTGCTCAGGGAAATACAAAAAAAAGAAGAGAGAGAGCTATATCTCAGACCCTACAGGCCTCACACAAATGCTAAAATACATTACAACATAATAAAAAAGAAGACAAGAAGACAAAACAAGTACAGCTTGTTTTTTTTTTTATGATTTCTAGGAGAAAAAGACCATAGAAGCACATTTGAAATTTGCAAACTGCATTTTCTGCAACTTCTTCTCCTATGGACAAATAAGACCAAAAGGGTCTTTATGCCCAGTGCCATGTTTGACAAAAAACAAACAGCATTTCCGCAGAAACACCTTATACCCACTATCAAGCAAAGCAATGGAGGTGTGATGATTTAGGCTTGTTTTGCAGTTACTGAGTCAACCAGGAAGACCTTTCTATACAGTACAAGGTTATTCTAGAGGCAAATTTGTGGGAAACTGTGTGATAGATAATCCTTGGATGAAATCAGATCATGCAACAGGACAATGATCCAAAGCACACCAGTAAATCAGAATGATTTAAATAAATAAATAAATAAATAAATAAATAAAGGTTTTGGACTATTCTAGTCAAATTCCAGACCACAACCCAACTGAAATGCTGTGCTGGGACCATAAGAGAGCTATGCATAATCAAATGCTCAAAAACCTCAATGAACTGAAGCAGTGAGCCAAACTTCTTCTCCAGTGATGTGTGAGATTGATAAAGTCGTAGAGGAGATGAGTACTTCAAGGTGTTGCTACTACAGGTGAATATACAAACTTTTGAATCATGGGGCTACTTAATATTGGCCATATGTTTGTTTGTTTGTTTTTTCTCCCTGTGCCCTGAGTTTCCTGTGGTACAGTGCATACTGACGCAATGATGCAATTCCAGGAATAGTAATTGATGACAATTTCTTGTGGTGTAAGAGAAAAAAAAAAACACTTTTGTTTTGGGCCACATCACATTACTACACTGTTGATTATTTTATTAAGTGTTGTATTCATCTTACTGTACGTCTTACCGTTGCAATTTTCTATCAGTTACAATATTTTAATTGATTAGCAATTAACACATTTTACTTTTTTTTCCTGATTTATGGTCACAATGAAATTTGCATTTCAATTCAATTCAATTCGCATAGAACTTTTAACAATTGACTTTATCGCAAAGCAGCTTTAAACAATAAAAATAATTATTTAAATTTGTATGAAATGTGAATGTTTATGAATCAAAATGATCAGATTGTCCCTGATGAGCGAGCCGAGGATGACGGCGACAGTGGCAAGAAAAAACTCCCTGAGATGGCAGTAGAAAGAAACCTGGAGAGGAACCGGACTCAACAGGGAACCCGTCCTCATTTGGGTGGAAACAGATAGCTGTGATTACTGTACATCATACTGTATAAGACTGGAAGTTCAGTATAACAAGAGACGTGTTTAAGTTAATATGGATTCCAGTTTGTTATTGGAGGCTCAGGTAGACTATAGCAAACTCCAGTCCTGAACTATTGAGCAACTGCAGTCATGACTCCTCAGAGAACAGCTGTCAGCATCAGCCGAGGCCAGGACCATCTTCGTGGAAAAGTGGAACCGTCCCCAGTCACCACACGCATCCCAGGCAGACCACACGAGCCATCCATGCGATGAGATCTCCAGCCAGGAGCAGGACACCAGGACGAGTCAGACAGCTCCAGGGGGCAGAGGGGGTCTGGATCACTGGCAGCTCAGGAGCGACATGTATAGCTCGACAGAGAGGGAAAGAGAGAGAGGGAGAGAGAGAGAGGGAGAGAGAGAGAAGAGGAGAGAGCAGAAGAGAAGGAGTTAGGCACACAATGTATAAAATGAATTATATGTAGTGCATTTGCCTGTTGTGTTTTATTCTTTTTTGATTTTGGCAAATAAGGTAAAGTGGCTTTTTTACTGAAAATAAATGTTTAAAAAAATTTTATGTATATTTTAAAATATGGCAACACTGGATGTGTTAAATATCTGTAACTTGTCACATTTGTATTATTCAATTTTTTTAAAGAAGGAATTTCAAGGATGGAATTCAACGCTGCTTAATCTTGAAAATCACTTCATAAGAGCCATAAAGAGGATTTTGTAAAGGAAAATATTTTTTAAACAACATATTTGCAAAGTTATATTAAATAATTCCACTATAGCAAATTATACATTTCATTAAGGCAGATGGTATCCTCAGTGCTCAAGGTTGAATTGTTTGCCCTCATGAAACATAGTCAAAATATAAAATGTCAGCAGACTATTAAGAGCTGTAGCTGATATTTAGCTAGAGATCGGCACTTTATAGTAAATGTTGTCTATGTACAGTATATCCATACAGGTAAATGTTCCATTCAATTTGCCATTTTAATAACAGACATTGTCACAAAGCAGCATTATAGATATGAATGCCATTGCATTTGTTAATTGAGTTCATGTATGTATGGTCTATGTGTTTTAGTTTTTTTTTTTTTTCAGTTACACAATAATAATAATTTTTTTTTTTTAAACAGCGTTACCAGGTAAGCCATGATAGAAGTCACTTCTACTATACAGTATGACATGCAGAATTTTTGCTAATCCATGCAATGATGTCCATGTCTAGATTTCTACTGTGGTCATTAGGATTAACACATTTCAAAAACTTCAAAGCAACTGAGACCATATCATTTTAAAACTTTTGCCTCTTACATCACTTACATAATCACTAGCTGCCTGACTAATACAAAGAAAGTACAGACCTTTTGCTCATTAATTTGCACTTACCCAACTCACAGGATTTGAATGTACCTTTGTCAGGCACAATGAAATGTAAAACTTCCCCCATTCACGAAGACCCTCACCAACCTCCACGCACCCACGCAGAAACCAAGTAGTCAGAAGAAAGTGAGCCCTGATAAGCCTTTAGAGTACCGTTAGTCAAATGTGTGGCTTTTTTTCTCTGTCAGAATAGTCTATTTAAAAGACTGAACTGCCTATGTGACTCACTCTAAGTGAACCCTAATGAGGAATGGGTGATGAGTGTAGCAACGGCTTCCTGCAAGAATAACGTCCTTGCCTGTGCTGCGAGCTTTTTCTCTCTCAGCATGAAAAGAGAGCAGGAAGTATGACATCTGTGGGTATGTCTAATTAGCCTGTCTAAATAGCATCTTCTGCTTCCTCACAGCCGACAGGTTGCAGATAACATAAAAACGACACATTTAAGTGCTTTCTAACTAAAACGCACTCAAACGCTTCAATAAAGTCAAAATCAAAAGCATTTGAAGTGATTAAGTGATTGCTTCTTTATTACCGATCATGTGAATCAATGTAAAAAAATAAAAATAAAATAAAATAAAATGAAATAAAATAAATAAATAAATAGCGTTTATACCAGGAGATTTTTTTTTCTTTTTCTGCCACACACTACAGGGAACTAACAGCACTAGGAAGCGTATTTTAGTGTTGTTTACAAAAGTGTACAAGGTCTTCGCTTGGACTGTTTAAAAGACAACTACAGGCAAGGTCATCTTCTGTGTCCACAACTGCCTTGACACCATCTGCTCCAGAGAACACAGAGCACATCTTTAAAAAAAATTATTAAAAGAAAAAATAAAAGCACGATGTTCAACATACAGTAGATGCTGTTCAGCTGATTCAGAGCAAGACATCCTTTTGCTGCTTCTCAAAGTGATGGCTGCGTAATTACTGTAATTGCTTTATACCCATGCATTACTTGACAAACAAGTGACACCCAATTGCACAAATGGGAGATCTGAAGTAAAAGCATATCCAAACTTTTATGCACCACAGACACTGGTCAAAACCAGACAAGACTGAAAGTATAAATAACAAGGAGCCTGTAAATTACACAACCTGGAGGCTATAATTAAGAATGCCAGCTTGGAATTGTGGAAACACTTTTAGGACCTCATAACACACAATTTAAATGTAGGTTAGATTACAAGAAATCAAGACTAAAACAAGCATGATCACAATGGATCCAGAGCCTATCCTACTGTAGCAATATCAGAAGCGAAACAGGAATATCGATCGTTTCCGGTCACCTGTAGCATCTTCAGCTTCGTCCCATTGTCCTTGTGTCCGTGTGTGACGAGGGCCTCCTGGGTGACGTTTTCCTCCTGTTGTTATCTGTCTCATAGCCACTTTAGGGATTTGGTGGCCCTCCAATCGGAGGACATGACCAGCAAAGTGTAGTTTTCTTTCAGCACCTGCGATAGGGAGGCTACACATGCCGCTCCTCTCTGGAGCACTTTTTGATTGGGGATGTGGTCAAAATACCGAATCTTCAGTATGCGCGGAAGACATAGCTGTCGGAGGACATTGATCTTCTTGATGGTGGCTGCTGTCATTTTCCAGGTTTCACTCTCACAGATGGCGAAGAGGTGCAGTTTGATCTTGAGGGTGATTGTCGATGACGATCAGATGTGTTGCATGTTCTGGGAGATGGCTGATGCTCTTTTAATTCGACACTTGATGTCGGTTTCTGCTTTTTTGTTTTGGCATAGGATGCTGTCCAAGTATGTAAATTTCTCCACCTCTTCTAGCCATTGAGGTCTAACTGTGATTCCATTTGCGATGCCCCCATCGCCAATGTGCATAATCTTTGATTTCTCTGTGTTTATTGGGAGGCCGAATAGTAAATAAATGAATAGATAAATAAATTCAGACTGACTGGATCAAAACCAGTTTACTTTGCAAGTTTCTAAACTTCCAAGACCACTTTGACTGCTCTGGATACCGTGTGATCCATCAAAGCCATTATTTCTTATAGTGATGGATCTACCTGCCGCTTTAGTAGTGAATAATTTGATTCCAAGATAACATTTTCAATTTTACCTTTCTGAAAGGCCATTCAGTATGTTGAGAAGTAACCCTTTTGTGTAACACAGGCTATGGTTGATGTTCCTCATGGATCTGTCTTTGGCCCTTTTATCTTCTTACTTTAATTACAGTGTGACTTACAGATAAATTCTCTAAATGAAAGAACTTCTTCCATGGTTTGGCTACATTGTGGCGATCTTACAACCTCACATGTGCGTTATTTAGCAAGAAACACCTCAGACCATACCTGGAGCAAAGGTTGTTAAATTATTGGGAGAGCTACAGCGGGGTGTTGGTAAGAGGTCAGATGAAAAAGTACAAAACTTAGAAGGCAAGCCTGTCAATCTTTACACATTTTAACCCTGGAAAATTCCTTTAAAGTGCACCAATACACCAAAAGAGCTTTTTTTTTCCTTTCATAATAAACAGGGCAGATTATCCAACAAACATGGGCACTGAACATTGAACTATCCAATGTAAAAATTCTCGACATAATATTAATATTGAAATTCTTTGGAAGCACCATCCATTCCCTACTTCAGACTAGTTTTTGACCATGTCTGAAGTGCTTGAATGCATTGTTCCTTGCTGGTTATGTGCAAGTGTTAATTAACTATTCTTTTGCATCCTACTTATGTTCCTGAGTATGTATAAATATACTGTACAGTATGTATAAGAAAACTAACTAATGCCACTCTATACATCAAAAGACACATCAAAGCAAATCATTTGCATGAATAACTGAACATTTACAGATGGATGTCACTAGCTAGTTGAAGTTAGATTCGATTAGATTAGATTAGATTAGATTAGATTAGATTAGATTAGATTAGATTAGATTAGATTAGATTAACCTTTATTTGTACATGCCCAAAGCTAATAAAATGCAGTTAGCATCTAACCAGAAGGCTATAAGTGGCATATTTACAATAAATAACTAATGCCAATATAATTCTTTGGGGTGATTTGAATGGGGGGTATGGGCAGCTTATGTACAGGAGTTGGGACTGTGGGAGAAAACCAAACACCACACATACAGATCTGAGGTGGGAATCAAACCCATGACCCTGGAGGTGCGAGATTGCAGAGCTAATCCCTATACCACCAAGATGACTGCTATAGATTTATAATAAATAAAGCAGTAAAGTATAAGTTTTGCAGTAGTGAATTGGTTATAGGGTAGACAGCTGATGAGTGAAGTTTTATTGGATGGTTTCCACCATACGCACACACACACAAAGATTTGCAGTATGATGTTGCTGTACTACATTGAGACATACTTGGGTGAAGATGTTCTCAAGTATCTTGGGGGCACTGGTGGGTCTTTTTTTTTGTTTGTTTGTTTGGTTCCTCAGATGATAGAGATTTTGTTGTGGCTTTTGTTTTTTACCTGAAAAAGTGGAGTTCGGGGACCAGGTGAGGACCTTAGAGATGTCTACTCAGAGAACCTTAAAGCAGTGCATTAGCTGAGTATACCTGTGTGATGTGCTAGATGTGCACGCTTATCTGTGTATGGTTTAGATCTTTTTGTCTGCGCCATTTTCATAGCACCTTGTTTTTTTGTCACTTCACTAAATTCACCCTAAAGTCACCTTTTAGTATGTCACTTTGGTTCAGACATTTTAGGTGCTGTTACATTGCTAATTACTTTATTAGCATAGAAGTGAGATAAATGACATTTTCTGCTGTTTCTCTCACTATTAAGGAGTCATGTTTTTGACTATATGGAATTTTGTGGAATTTTGTGGAACAACACTAAACGCAAATGAGCTTTTCAAGGTGATCAGCTTGGACAAGCGAGTGTGATAAAAAAGTGATCAAATGTTTTGTAAGCTTATTCTATAATTCTATATTTTTTTCCTATTTTTACTTCGGTATTAGTTAGAGGGGATTTTGTTTATTATTTTGGCCTTGTCGGCTTTCGAAGCTCACTGACACTTTTGGGGATTTGCTTATTCACATTTGCAAATAAACACTAAGCAAATGCACTATTGGTCTCACCTCCATTATAATTTTTCACCGTTTTCACATATTTTCTTTTCTGCTACGGCCCAACCTAGACTGGGGTGTAACAGTCAGAATTTCCTACTGGGAGTAAAAGTGTATAATTATATCAGTCTGCCCTACTTTATTAACATTTCCTAGCTATAGGTTCGAACATACAGTACTGCCACCCCTCATTTCTTCATATTTTGTTTCTCTAGAGCTAAGCTTCTGTATTTTAAATTAAATTAAATTAAATTAAATTAAATTAAATTAAATTAAATTAAATTAAATTAAATTAAATTAAATTAAATTTAATTTAATTTAACAGAATCTAATCATTGTAGTTTTAACAGTGATGGCAGGTACAGTGACTATGTGGTTAGCACTGTCACCTTGCACCTTCAGGGTCCGGGTTCGATTCCCGCCTCGAGGTCTGTGTGCATGTAGCTTGTATGTTCTTCCCATGCTTGGTGGGTTTCCTCCAGGTACTCTGGTTACCTCCCACAGTGCAAAGGAATGCAGCTTAGGCTAGTTGGCATTCCCAAAATGTCCATTGTGCATGTGTGTTTGTTTGAGTGTGCTCCCTGTGATGAATTGGCACCCTGTCCAGGGTGTACCTTGTCTCATGCCCTAAGTCTCCTTCGATTGGGTCCAGGCCCACTGCCACCCTGTATACAGAATAAAATGGGATAGATGATGAGTGAGTGAGTTTTAATAGTGGTTACAACAGTGACTGCTAGAAGTCGATTGTTAAATTAACCATACAAATCAAATAAAATGCACAATGAAACCATACAAATACTTAGAAAAAAGCATGATGTGTTTTTGGTATGTGCAAACACTGTGAACTTGTGAAAGGTAGGACGAATTTATAGAACAAAGGCTGGCATTTTTAGTTTGTTTTAATTTACCCAAGCAATTAAACACAGGTTTATTTAAAAAAAAATGTTATATGAGGGCCACTGATTGATAAATACCATTTCATTATAATAAAAATAAATAAATAAATAAATAAATAATATATATTATATATAAACTTGCTGCTTGTGATTTTATAAAGGCCAATTTTATTGGACTACTAATCCAGATTCCAATTCATTCTGGACTTTGTAACTCTTATATTCACCTGCTTTCTGGCAGCTGGATTAAAAAAAAATTTAATGAAAGACTCTGCAAATATTTGTGTGCACTTTCCTCTAAATCGTGAGGATAGACTATAAAAATAATTTTGCTTTTTACTTCTTAAACTGCACAAACATTCATGTTCTCTAAGAAACAATTTATATTTACTTATACATTTATGATGATGATTATTATTATTATTATTTCTGTCTTTAATGGTTTAATTTAGGGAGGTAACTTTTTTTGTGATGCTTTAATTACCAGTGGATTAACTGAAGGGCAACATTTTAAAATTCATCACAGTGTTAACTGTTCATTCTTTTTATTATATTGTATAAACTCTGCTTCGTTTAAAATTTATTTTGTTACCGGTGATATGAAATGGTTCATCAAACAGCTTGAGCACTCAAATAAACGATAAATCTGAGCATGTTTTTCATAATGGACCTTTTCTAAGTGGCCTTAACTGAAGATACCACATGGACCCTAAAGACTATATGAATAAAAAATGTGAACAAAAGTTAGGAAAAAGATTGGAGCAAGGTTTGGTACCTAGAGCTGAATTCAGACAGGAGTGCAGCTTTCCAAATCAAGAGCCTTCTGTCAAAAAAGAAATGGGCTTCAGTACCTCTGTAGGGAGACATGCTGCACACACACACACACACACACACACACACACACACACACCTCCTCCTCCTCACTCTACATGTGCTTTTACAGAGCTTTTTTATACAGACAGATTGTAGAACTTTCTGCCTGTTTACAGTTGAATGGCTTCCTAGTTACCAGATTGTTACATTGAAGGCTTTTCAGTGGAGGCTTATTTTTCTTTTTTGCTTGTGTAGAGACCTTGAAAAGACAATAATATTTCAATAGCAGAATATGTTTTTATTCCAGCTCCTCCTGTTTGTATCCCAGCTCCTATTAAGAGGAAGGAGAAAGAGGAAGGTTTTCTTGTTTACTATATATTGGTAATAAAGGTCACAAAATGAGGTACTTACAGTACAGTTTGGACCCATTAAAAAAAAAAATTCTACATTCTAGAACAGTACTAAAGATCTCAAAACTATAAAATAACACATATGGGTTTAGATTATTACATAAGATTAGAGCCGTCATGAAGGATTTACAGATCAGGAGTAGCAGATACATCTCAATATCAACTGTTCAAAAGAGATTATTGCATATATTGGACGCCTTCATCCTTGTTTTACAGTGTAGAAAGAAATAAAAATCAGGAACGACCATGGAGTTACAAAGGGTGTCCAAACTTTTGACTGTGCCCAAACTTTTTTTCATTAGGCAGGTTTTAAATGTTTATCGTCATATGTTTCATTTCAAATATTTATTTTATTCATTTTTCTGGAAAGTTCAGGTTAAAGAACAGAGAAATCGACACACAGTTCAAGCCAAGAGCTAATATTTAATTTTCGTTTTGTGTCTGACCACCAAATAACCGCCCAGAAATGCTGAGCTTAGCTGCTACCTGGGGTGCAGGATCAGGGATTACAGGGATTACAAATCCCCCAGTGGATATTTATGTACTGAGGAGCTTTTATAACTTTTATTCAAGATAACTGGAGAAGTTTATACAGGAATCTTCAAAAATTATTTACAGAAGTTTAAAAATTATGAAAAAAAAAAAGCTAACGATGTTCCTCTTCATTGTATGCACTATGTAAAAAACTCGTGTTTTCTGCTTGGAGGTGCCATATTAATGAGGTCAGTTTATTGCTTAATCAAGGATGTGTCACTATCATTGCAATACTGCAATAAATTTAACATTCAGACATGATGAAAAAAAAAGTTTTATAAATCTTTTTTTGTCCCCTATGTAAATATTGGTGGCACAGTGACTTAGTGATTAGCAATGCTGCCTTGCACCACCATGAGTTTGATTCCTGCGGGTCTGTGTCCATGAAGTTTGCATGTTCTCCCAGAGCTTGATGGGTTTCATCCAGTTTCTCTCCCAAATTGCCCACCATGTGTGAATCAGCAGGTTGACCACTGTTGTACAAATGAGAACAAATACAATGGTCACCGTCGGCCTCCACGGTTCCTAGATGTTCTACAGAGATTCCTAGATAGATGGATGTAAATATTGGGAAGTTTAATCCAATTATTTGGTTATACTGTATGTGTCTATTGTTAAAGAATTGCCACTAGTTAACTACTTTCCATGCTAAATTTCGTTTTTCTTTCTTACTCCACATATTTACTTGACATAAACCAAAAAAGCCTTACCTACAACTTAAAAATTTATTTAAAAAGTCCTGAAGGCTATTCAGACTACATCACTTCTAGAATGTTAAAACATCTCTCTCTCTCTCTCTCTCTCTCTCTCTCTCTCTCTCTCTCTCTCTCTCTCTCTCTTTGTCAAAAAGTTCTTCTTTCTCAGAAACCAACACATCATTTAATCACCATAGAAACCAATTTGGTCAGGTTTAAGAGCAAATAACTTCAATACCAATCTCAGCAATTCACCTACTTTGTCGAAATAAATTGCATTTCCTCAAATCATGGGCATGCAGTTCTGTGGGAACACTTCAATCTAAGATGTAATGAATAATCAGCTACAGCCTCAGGAACCGAAATGATATCAAAATATTCCCATGATGAAAATCCACATTCACTCATTCATTGTGGCTCAGTGCTTAGTGTGGTTGCATTGAACCTTCAGGGTTGGTGGTTTGTGAATCCTACCTCCAGTCTCAGTTTGTACATTCTTCCTCTGGGTATTCCAGTCTGTTGCAAGACAGCATAAACATTTATACAAACAATAACATATAGATTGTTAATCTACCTATTGATGTTTTTTTTTTTGGGAGGTGGGAAGAAACCAGAGAACATAGATTAAACCCACACAGACAAGTAGAGAACATGAGATGCTCCATACAGATAGTCACCTGAGCTCAGGATTGACACTTGGACTCTGGAACTGTGCCACGTTGCCAAGGTGATAAATGGCACCACATGTTGTGCTGGTAATTGCTGTATGATATGCAGATGGCACTCCAATTTCCAGCTGTTATTGTTAAAAGGATCCCTTAGAACAGTGGTTCCCAGTGTGGGGTCTAGGGACTTCCAGAGGTCTGTGAAGCACAGCTAGGGGCTTTAAATTACCCCCCCCCCCCTTTTGTCAATTTTATTACACAGGTGGAAATCACAACCCACCAATATGAATTAGTATTAGTATTATCTATTTTTATTCATTTAAGAGTTATTGGATTACTTGATTGGTTACCGGAATTAAATCGAAACATGAATAAATTAAAAATATGACTTCTGCCATAAAACTGTACAGCAAACAACTGAAATTGTGTACATGCACCAAGAGGCCTAACAAATCAATCTGGGACTTTTGGTTGTGCAGAAAAACAAAACACAGTTCTGAGAGTAAAAACTCCATTTATTTCTCCCTTTATTCATGATCAGATTGTCTGCTTCATATCTAAAATGCTTATGTGATGGACATGTATATAATTTTTGGTGGGGGGGGGGAGAGGGGGATTGGTCATCCCACAGCCCAAGGACATGCAGTCTAGGTTGATTGGTGTTTCCAGTGTGTGTGTGTGTGTGTGTGTGTGTGTGTGTGTGTGTGTGTGTGTGTGTGTGTGTGTGTGTACAGTATGTGTATGTGTGTTTAGTAATTGTATGTGGTATGTCAATGGGTTACCATCCCATCCAGGATGTACTCTGTCTTGTGCCCTAAGTTCCCTGGCATAGGCCTCCAGGAAACACCCACACCCCCACGCCCCCTCCATGAAACCCTATACATGATAAGTAGTATGGATTATGGATGGATGTATTCTGTCACTTAAACCGTCAGAGAAAAAAAAGCTTCAATTATATATGGTAAATCTGTACCAAGTGGTAAGTGAAATTGAAAGTGGTCTCTAGCTGCTTTAGAAGAGGTGTAGCTTAACATACAATGAGTTCAGTGCAGTCTAATGACTCATTCTAGTGGCATGATTGCTCATGTAGGAGAAAAATGTGTAACCCTACAGAACACACACACACACACACACACACACACACACACACACACACACACACACACACACACAGTATATAGTCAATCAGTTCCAGGCTTACAGTAGATGAAGTCCACTTGCACTTAGTGACAGCTGAGCTGAGAAGCAGTGAGGTGAACTGTGAGCACTGGGTTACATCCACATGACTGAGTTCAGGATCTGCAGTGTAAACACATTTATAGTGCCTAAGATGCATCTGATAGTGTTAGGATGCATTGTTTTTGCTCAGGTGATCTCAGCAGTGGAATTGTGGACAGTTACAGGTATTGCTTTTATTCAAATACATTGCAAAAGGTAATGGTAAGCCATACTGTATGTGGCAGAGATGTAGTATATATATTGTATGGTGTATATACTTTATACACTGATCAGCCATGACATTATTACCCAAATATTTAATCATTACCAGGTAGACATTGTACCACCGGGGCAGTTTTGGCCCTTCAGGGCAGGACTCCACAAGACCTCTGGGGTGTCCTGTAGTGTCTGTGACCAGGACCTTAGTGGCATCTCTCTTGGGTGCAATGTGTTGTGGGATGAGGCATCCATGGATTGAACTTGTTTGTCTGGCGCAGCCCATACTGTAGGTGCTCAAATGTGCTCTGATCTCTGGAATTTGGAGGCCGGGTCAGCAAATTTGCGCTCTTTGCATGCTGGCCCCCATACATGGTGCACTGGGTGTTCTGGTGCCTTTCTGCGCCCTAAGGATGATTTGACAAAATCCAATTAGAGGTCAGCCTCAGGTCACATGCTTTTCAGAAAAGGCCATGTCTACATAGACACTCGTTTGTCCGGCGCCCCGCGTACATGAACACAAATGAACGTAATACAGTTTAGATTTTTTTTTTATTGCAAATAAATTATATTAAGAAATACAGAGGAATATTGTGACTAAATTACTTTATTTAATTATTAAAATAAATAATTATTATGTTAAATAATTACATGTTAAAGGAGCATTCGTCTCTGCCTAACTTTAAGGGGGGCGGCGGCCGCCACTGAGTACAACAGCAGCTCAGGTGGTGCTAAAATACACAATTACTCAAATATTTATGAAAAAAATGCAAAAACTTACATCTTAAAGATACAGTAATTAAAACGTGGTACATACTGTACAGTACTTTGCCCCAGTTTTAAATTTAGACATATGTACCTCCAGTACCTTTAACTACACAGTTAGAGTGTAATGTATAAAATTTTAAAAAATCCAGGTACTGTATATAGCAGAGCAATATATTTATAACATGAAACCCCTGAATAAATTAATAATGATTTTCTGATAAGCTCACAGAAAGCAATTTATAGGCAGACTTTTTACATAATTTATGACCAAATGCTCAAAGCAAAACATGCCACGAGCTGCTAACTCTGCCCACTCATCCATCATCAAGTAAACAGCTACTTTGACACAGTGCGGTGGGGGGAAAAAATAGTAAAAGTGAATAACAAATAAACTAATGCACAAATGGGATTTGGACAAATATGGCACAGTCTTGTTCTTGTGTAATGAGAATCCAAAGACCCTGGGGCACTTCCTGGCCTTGCAGTCACTAATGCAGCTCTGTCATTAAACAGATTCAGCGAGATTACTCACAGCCCCAAAGAAATGCTTTCCTTCCTTTATTATTATTATTATTATTATTATTATTATTATTATTATCATTATTATCATTATTATCATTATTGATTATGAGCACAAACCAGGAGACAGGCATTTAAAACGCCATTAAATCCTGCTTTAAGTTGAGGTGGAATATTAAAAGTATTGGAAACGTTACTCTTTCGGACAAGACACAATTAACTGCAGTGCTCGTTAGGCATTTAAAAGCAAACCTGAGTTTGAGTTTTCGCAGAATGAAACCATTTTTTTTTTTTGATAAGTGACAAATGATTTGCATGTTAACAATGAGCCTATGGGAGTTTTTTTCCCTCATTATCCGAGAGCAGCGCCGTATACAAGCTTTAATGAGACTGACGTAAGGAGTTAGCCTTCAGTTCAGTCATAGTCTGCGTGAGGAATAAATCATAATGCCCTGTGATGGATCCGAGCAGATGGACTGCATAAGGAATGCGAGGTATACTCTAGGAGAGATTGCTATAGACATTGCGAGCTCCTTTAGGCAAATAAACAGCAAGAAACATCTAGCAGCATCAAGCATCAATTGTTTGCGTGATCTGATTTCAAATGCACAGCAGCGCTACCGGCTCAGCAACATGCACAGGATTAGGTGGAGATAACTTTCCTTTTGATCAAGCGCTCCTGGGTTTAATAATGCACGGCTCAGCCTTTTCCCACTAAATGCTTTCAGAGATGGCCCAGCACTCTGAAGTAAGCTCTCCTTCGGCTGTGCCGCTCACCACTCTAATCCAAGCCCTGTTTATCCTCCTCCATGAAGATGTGCTGCAGAGGATGACTTTCTGATGTGACGTTGATCTGCGGTGGAATTGGACAGCACAGAAAGAAACGCAGCTCAGAGATTGTATAAACTGCACCACATCATCAAAGTCTCTCACGGCGGCTTGTTTTATGTGGAAGAATTTCCAAAAAAACATGAATTATTAATTTGATGAATAATAGACTTACATACGCATGTTTGGGAATTACAGAAGGGGGGGATAGCAGAGAGAGATTGTTGTGTGTGCAAGTTTGTGTGTGTGAGAGAGAGCGCACATGCGCATGTGGCTTCTGACACATAGATAAAAAAAAAAGTATATAATAATAACCATAATTTACATGTGGCTTTAAGATGCTTGATTTCACACATTTAATTTTTTTTTGCATATAATTTCTTTTTTATATGATTATTCATTTATGCTCCCTTAGTTGTATACATGATTCACATGCTTAAAAAAATAAATAATAATAATTGCATAATAAATTGCAGTTATTTACCTTGGAGTTGGTCATTTTTTCGCACGTTGTTTTTGATGCACATTAAGGACACATTGTGGTTTTATAAATCCATGTGTATGTGAGGCAGTCTTCAAAAAGCGCCTCCCATCCCAAAAAAAAGATATCCATAAATACAGACATAATTTATTAAACTATATTTTTATTTTAGACCTTACTTTGACATCTGCCTGCAGAGATTACTTTGGATACAATACTGCAGTTTAACAAACAGTAGCAAGAACAAAAAAGTATGCGTTATAAAAAATCTGATCAGTAATTTGGGGGAATTTCAAAATATAAAAAAAAGAATCTGTTCAGTTTGATATCATTTTCTTCAGCATGGTGACATGATCAGCAAAACCAAGGAAAATACCCACACACTCTGTAGAGATAAAAGTTTGACAACATTTAAACGACCTAATAACAAATCTTTACTTCTCTCTCTTGTACTTTGTCTCTTTTAGCTTAATGGTTGCCACACCAGATCACTTTTGATCTACAAGATCTAATACAGGTTTAAGGCTGGACCCCGTTCCGTTCCGTACCGTAAGGGTCTTGTCCAAGGAGAGAACAGTATGGATACTGTAGGGTGGAAACCCACAACCCTCCCATCAACAACTTAGAGCCTCAACCACCTGAGCCCTCACTCCCCCAAATAATAAAAACAGAAAAATTAACAAAACAAAACTGACTATATTAATCAACAATTTTCTCTAATGATGTTAGCAGGAATTTTTCACAGTTCACAGACTTTAAGTTTGTTATATTTTATATTTACGGATTTCTATATATTTTTGAAAACTTTTTCTATTATTTCACTATTCACTATTTATTTCCTTATTTTCTTGTAGATAAAAATTTTACATTTTAAATTTTAAATTCTAAGGTCACGGGGCGGTCGTATAAGCATTTCACTGCATATCGTAATGTGTATGACTGTGTAGGTGACAAATAAAATTTGAATTTGAATTTGATTTGGCTCTTTTATCTCAGTCACCTCAGTAAGTCATAACATTAAAATGCCAAAACATTTGGTTAAAGACACTGAAAAGAGAATATGAAGATTTCTACAACTATTCAGTATAAGCAGGAAAAATTGTAAAAAAAAAAAAAAAAAAAAGACAATTTCTTGTCACATGTTCCTACTGTATATTAGTCATTATTCAATCATACTGCTGATGCCGTACTCACAATGTAAAATTCTTAAACCTTACATTTCATACCTCAACGTTCATAATTTATTTCTGTACAATCTGTAAATACTGCATAATTTATAACCTTCAATGGTATACTATTTTTGTAACTTTTGTAAATATTGTAATTTTTCAGCCTATTTATTAATAATTGTAATATATATATTATTATTATTATTATTATTATTTTTATTTCTAATATAGAAATCTCCGCAGAGACATCTTTCTTTTAAGGCCGCGGGCAGTTAAATGGTATAAGCATTTCACTGCATGACACACTGCCTACGCTTGTTTGTGTGTGACAAATACATTTTTCATTTAGTCTCAAATGTGTAGGTGAAATACATGTGCTTTTTCTATTATGAGACCTTTGGGTAAATTAAACATTTAGGAAATTGTCCGATTTATTTTACTAAAAAGTAATACATAAAATAAAATACATAAAATACATAAATACGACATTTATTTTACTCAGTCTAATCTTTCTTCAGCTACACATTTGGAAAACTTTCAGCTGAGACAGCAGGAACTCCAGCACACTTTCAACCATGCAGCCTCAAAAGTTATTCAGGTGTATAAGCGTCTTGTCAATCACCATTGTTTCTTTTCAGATGTTGCAATCTGGCAAAATATCGCTTTGAAGCTGAGCCTATCTACATGTCTGTCAAGTAAATTAAATGCAAAACTTTGCAACAAATATTAGCTTTATTTTTGGAAGCAACATTTTAACACTAAGATGCTGTAATTTTTTATTTTTTTTTTATGAGTCTGAAGGAGAGGTGGGATACACACTCACATGCTCATTCACACACTGTGGTCAATTTGGGAATGCCGATTAGTCTAATCTACATGTATTTGAACTGTGGGAGGAAACCCACCAAGCACGGAGAGAACATGAACTCAACATGCACACCGGAATGAACCCGGACCCTGGAGGTGCAAGGCGACAGTGCTAACCACCAAGCCACTTAGTTATTAACAATGACTTAAGAATTAATGATGAACTGTTTATTCATTCCTGCTTACAAACCAGTATTGTACAGTAAAATGTCATTATTAATACACTTACTGGTAACTCAAATATATTGAGAAATGATTTCCTTAAAATTGGCCTTCACATGGCTGCAGGCAGTTTTGGAGTGGTTAAAAAATCCATTATAAATTACTAATTTCCTCATTCCAAACCTAATGGGGATTACTCTCCTCATTACTTCATGAATAAAAAAAAACTGTAGCAAGTAGAAAGTAAAAGAATGAAAACCAATAGTTCTTTTCAAGCTTTTTTTTTATGTAGTTGTAGTAATGAAATGAATTTTACTGGCAGTATGTATGTATGCCTTCCTCTAATTCTTTTACAGGTGATGAAAGAAAAAAAAAGAAAAGAAAAAAAAAGAAGCAAAAAATAATAATAATCCTGCACAGCTGTTACCAAAGAAACTTTTTTGTGGCTTGTCCAAATACCTACAGTACTGAAAACATTCTTTAAGACCTATTTTTTTTTAAGCTTATACTTCAATTCAGCATACCATTTATTGAAATAGTTTGCAAAATGTTTTTTTTTTTTTTTTCCGTCTGATGGTGATACACTTTTACTTGTCATGGGTATCGTGTTCAATGTTTGCTGAAATGATTGTGACTCTACCATGAATAATTGTAGAATTTCCTGAACTATATATCTTGCTACAAGTCTCTTTATCCCTTTCTGAATTACTTTTACTACTGATGCTGAATAAAAATTCTAGTCTGCTTGTGCAATTGGACAAAGCCACAAGAACTGTTTCAGCAAGCAACTTGATTCAGGTTGTTCAGGAAATTTGCAGCAGCTTTAATTTCTTTAGCAATATGCTGAAAAGTTTTACTTACAAGGAAAAGTTTTTATGCTGCATGCTGCATTTATAAAGGCTTATTTAAAAAGGCATCAGATGAAAAAACCATATGACAAAGTTATAGCTGACTTACAGAATGGAGATGTTCAGAACTATATGACTTAGTACATTGGGTGTCAGGATTAATAAGTATATGTGAATGTACTGTGAGTGTAGAGTTAATGCAATATTACTAAACATAAACATTCTAAAACACATATGAACAAAAATTTTAGACATTGCACTTTAACACACCATTAATTCTTTTACAGACAATGGAATCTTTTCCATGTTGAAAAAATAAGATAAAAAGAAAAAAACCTTTTATTAAAACAACGTTTATTCAGAGAGATGTTACTAAACAAACTTTCATTGTAGCTTTGCAAATACCTGCAATAGTGAAGAAATTTTCTAAACCGACTTTTTTTTTTCTCTTTTCTTCTTTTTTAGCATACCATTTATTGAAAATACCATTTATTGAAAATGTTTTTCTTTCTGATGGCGATACACTTTTACTTGTCATGGGTATTTTGTTCAATATTTGCTGAAATGATGGTGACTCTACCATGAATAATGGTTGCGTTTCCTGAACTATGTATATCTTGCTGCAAGTCATTTCATCTCTCTCTGAATTACCTTTACTACTGATGCTGAATAAGAATTTATTTGGGCCTTTTGTAAGAAGGCGCTCGTCTTCTGCACACAGGGATTTATCCACAAGAACTACAGTATTTTAGCATGCACCGTGGCTCAAGGCTTGAGTGGTGGGAACAGATGAGAGGGGGAATGAGGTTGCTGCTGAGGTCGTTAAATAAACAATCAGTGTTTAATTTGTACACCCTAAAAAATGCTGGGTTAAAAACAACCCAAACTGGGTTGTTTTTATTGGACCAACTACATGCTGGGTTAATTTAACCCAGCAAAATGGGTTATTTATTTAACCCAGGAAGATGGGTAAAATATTCAGTCCAAATGCCAGGTCTTATTTAACTATAATGCTGAGGTAATTCCACCTCACAAATAGGTTATTATTATTTTTATGTTTTACATGTCTATGGGTAAAACAATTTAAACAGTTAAATTACTTTGATATACTGGTCTATTACAAAAAACACTTTACGTTTTGCAAACCATACATATATGCAATAAACAACACCCAATTAATTGTATAAAGCATAGAAAAAATATTTATTTTTATTTTTCAAAAGCACAAGATCAGATAATACAAAAGTTCAACAGTGACATCATTACGATACTATTACTCAGAAGCACTAATGCCTGAGAGCAGTGCTGGTCATTATCTCCCAACATCAGGATGTAGGGGTTCGGCCTCGACACTTCAGCCTGCTGGGGATATTCCACATTATCGGTTCCAACCTTAGAAAGAAAGAAATTAAAGAAAGCAAAACTTTCTGGAAAAATCGAGAGGGTTGGCTAGTATGCATATTTGTAAGAGGATTAGTGTTTTAGAACACCTCAGCTTTTTATATGTTTGCTAACGCTAGCAACCTAGCTAAATGCTAGCACTACAATTAACATTTTAGCTTTCATTCATCACTTCACCACCCTCATACACCCTGCAAGCATTCTACAAAGAAAGCTAAAACGCTCAGACATTTTTGCAGTTTCTTTCATACACAGGTGGGGTTCTTTGGTTTGGCTAGCTAGCAGCCAATGTCAGATAAACTAGCATGCTATAGCACAGACCAGGCTGAAAGTTTGAGTGCAACACGGTAACAGTAATAAATGTTACATACAGTGAACAAATTCAGTCATAGGTGAGTGAAAGTGTGTATACAGACCTTGTATTTAACGTTTACATTTCCTCTTAAATGCTTGAGGAGGAAGAAAAACAGACACAAAGCTGACACAGCCACTGAATACACTGGTGAACTTTGGGGGAGGGGCGGTCTGATCTGTGATGTTAGCTGTCACTAGCTAACCCAACTCCAACCCAGCAAGCTGGGTTAAACAAAAAGTACCCAATTCACTGTAAATAACCCAGAAAGATGACACAACAGAGGCAACCCAGCGTTTGGGTAGTAAAAACAACCCAGCATTTATTAGTGTGTATGATTAGGCACTTTGCAGCCTGTTGCAGAATTTTTTCCCCATTTTTTTTTTAAACTTATCTACATAATTTAAATAAATTTAATATGAAGAAATAAGTGGTTGCTCAAGACTTTTACACAGTACTGTATCAGCATAAGAATAACATGAATGGTTAGAAGTTGAGCAGAAAGACAAAGTGGCAATGGTACAGAGTAATGTTCTCATCAGGGCTAGGTTGCAGTGCAACATTTTTAGTGGACTTTGCCAGTGTTTGGTCATGTCAACCCTTCAGCTTCTATACTGAACATTATTGGAAAGCCAAATTTTTGTCTTTTTAACAGAAATATACAGTAGGCCATAAATAGACAAACTCATCGCATGATTAGTCTGTAATGAGCGGTTACCAATATCTGTCTAATTGAAGCTAATTTAAGCATTTAACTGTTTGGCTCTGTTTTTAACAGTGATGCATGTATTATAGTTTGCTTCATCATGCTTCGTAAGACCATGTACACTGCAGACCTGAAGTCATTATTAAAAAAAAAAAAAAAAAAAAAGTATGATTTCGTGTTGTGAATTTTAGAACTTCTCAACCTTTTGTATTTCAGGGCATGATGGCCTGCTGTTTGCTTTGCCATGCTCTGATCAATGAAAATGCTTTTGACAAACACTTACAAAGCATGTGCAAAAACTTGCAAAGCTACAGAAATACTGTTATTCATTACCACAATTCTTCCATTGAGGCTATGCGGTCGCAGTGGAGTGTGAATTGAAGCAGACATGGAAAACATAAGCTTGTTCTCTACAGTATAATGTTGCAGAAAAAAACAGAAATGGCTAATTTGCTCAGTTTTCAGGAATGTAAGGCCACCTGGGAAGTACTTCTGCATACATTTGTGTCTACATTAATATAATACAGAAACTTGACGCTTTTATACATAAAACATGTGTTTTATACATAGAGTATAAAACAAGGGTGCATCAATAATTGTGCATCACAAAGACAAAAACATAAATACTATCTCACGATAATTAAAAATTGTACCTGTCAGTGGTATATTACTTCATCTGTCTCTTTCTACAGCTTAATGATGAGATGAACATCTAAACAGGAATGTTTGCTTTGACTGCACATTAACATCAGACTTATAGTGAGAATATATATTCAGCTTGTTGTTTTCTAAACATGAGGAAACAGAAAAGTTAATCTACAGTATGAGCCTCCAACCCTCCAAATCCATGTTTTTCTTTCAACCATGTCTAAATGAAAATGCATATTCTTAATGGTGATTAGGCATGGACACTCATTTTTACAGTACAAAATATATATTTTTGGTAAAAACAGATACAACTCTCAAACTTGTGCTTCTTAGAAGTTTTAAAAATATTAATAAGAAAATGTAAAATAAATAAATAAAATAAAATTCAATAAAAATAATAATAATAATGGGATAAAAAAGAGATCTGAATATTGTCAATGAATTCCACTGGTTAAAGCCTCATATCTAAGACTTATAAAACAATATGAGACTGACCATATATTCAAACATGAAGAAAGCTTGGTGGTAACTAAGTTAATACTTAATACATAAATCTTAACAAGGGCAAAATAGCACTTTTACCACAGCTTTCTATATGTTGACAAGTCTTCTTCCATGACCTCCTTGTTGTTAACCATGTACCTCATATTTTTTCGCAGGTAATTACTTCAATCTATTCATTAACAGAATACCATTTTTCATTCTTGTCAAGAATACCCTTCCTTTTTTGTTTTACTCAGATTCAATTTCACATCATAAAGAAGTACAATTTTCCCAGCTATGCAATTTATTTCTGTCTGCCCCCTAACTCTATCTCCTACAGTGTATTAACCATTATTAAAATAAAAATGTGAAAAACATTACAAAAATAATGTTATTATATATATATATATATATATATATATATATATATATATATATATATATATATATATATATATTTTTTTTTTTTTTTTTTTTTTTTTTTTTTTTAATGGAAAAGAATGAAAGCTGTGTGGATAGTGATATCAAGAAATCCATGTTAAGGTTGGGCAAGCAAGCTGTGTAAGTAGACAGATGCTCTTGATGATCTTCTGTCTTTGGTGCAACCAAGCTATCAGACCATAGCAGTCAGATAGTCTGTTTAAGTTGCTATTTGAACTAGGAGATGTAAGAAGATTGAGTATGCACTCATCCTCAAAAAAATGAGTATCAGCATTTGCACAATTGTCATCTTCAATAAAATATAATATCAGCATTTTTGCCTCTTGTCTGATGAGGCCTGATATCAGTATGTTTTACAAAACCTTATAACAAATGTCATGTTTGAGCTACAGTAGTTTTGAAAACAGCACTAACAGTTCAGAGCAATAGGACGTAAAAAAATAATAATAATTTAAAAAAAACACAATTGTATGTTTCTAAGTAAGATTTTATGATTAAGTGAAGGAATGCCCTGCCTTTAGGGTCACTTGGGTTGATGAGGGGGAAAAAAAGGTCAGCAGGATGAATCGTGTGAGCCATGAATAGTGTGGGCCACGTTCATACTGTAAGTTAATGAGCTTGTTCTAATCAGGAAATTAATCACAAATTGTATAAATACTATATTAGTATAAGAAAAATAAAATATCTATAATAAAATAATACATTAAATGTAATTTAATTTAATTCAGTTTTTATAGAATAAAAATAATCTGTCTTTTAGCCGTAAAAAAAAAAACACAATTACATGTGTAACCTTCCATTTTCCTCTACTTTAGATTACAGTGCTGTTTGCCTTTAGGCATTTCGCATAATTTTCTTGCTTGTATAATTTATTTATTTATTTTAATGGAGTCTCTAGTTAACCGAAAATAATTTTTACACATCGGCCAGTTGCACTTCTAATTTGTCAGGTTAAAAAAACAAGGGCTTCAGCACAGTGCTGCAATTTTACAATATTTACTAAAACGTGTGATTCCAAATAATATATTATTTGTTGGCTATTTCTTTTATATTCAAACTTTCCTGGCTTGCAAATACTTCATGGCCAACTCAGCTGTTGGCTCATGTCTGGCCAAAATAAAGTCACGAACGTATTATTTATTCCAGGTTCGATTCTCGTCTCTGTATGTATGGAGTTTGCATGTTCTCCCCGTGCTTGGTGGGTTTCCTCCGGGTACTCCAGTTTCCTCCCACAGTCCAAAAACATGTAGGTTAGGTTAATTTGTGTTCTCAAATTGCCCATAGTATGTGAATGAGTGTATGAGAGTGTGTACTGTATGTGTGTGCCCTGTGATGGATTGGCACCCTGTCCAGTGTGTATCCTGCCTCGTGCCCTGATTATAGTTGTGGGATAATTTTAATAAGCTTATGCAATGTCACAAAATTAATTTCTTGTATTGATGATGGGAGAGATCATGGTCTCAACTCCATGGTGGACAATCCATGTGTGAAAAAGTTGTGATATGCTTCCTGAACCACTCTTCCATAATTTGAATCTGATAAATCCAGATGAAAAATTATTTTATGGGAAACCCTGGTCATTCATTATATTCAGGTACTCTGCCCTAACAGAGGACATAACTATGCTGAACATGGACCTGACCAACAGAAGCAACCTTAGATCATAACACTGTCCCCACAGGCTTGTACGGTAGGCACTGGGAATAATGGGTGCATCACTTCATGCACCTCTCTTCTTACACTGATGCGCCCATCACACTGGAACAGGGATAATCTGGACTCAACAGACCACACCACCTTTCTCAGTACTCCATAATTTGACCCAGAGTAATTAAATTTTTTTTCTACCACCACAGGATATTTTCTCTGATATGGTTGCTTAAGAAATGAGAAGCTGCTCACTGCATTTTTATGGTTAAAAAACTTGTGTGATCTCTGTAACTGTGTAACTGCCTCTACTGATTACAAATAATGGTGCAGAAAACAAAACAAAACAAAACAAACAAACAAAAAACATTTAGCACTAATGCTCTGGGTAGAAATGCATCCAGTAGTTTATGAAAGAGGTCAAAGAAGAACAGCCGGCCAGTCTCTAGCAGCACTGGTTAGCTGTGGAATCTCAAATATCCACTTTTTACAGCTTGGTAATTGAAAAAAAAAAACACTTTGTTAGTGAGGCTTAAAAAAAAATCAATTTCCTAGGAAGCATGAAGAGCAGGTTTTTGGAGCTATGGAAAAGGGTCATGTGGTCCGATGAGTCGAGATTGACACTATTCCAGAGTGATAGGCGTGTCAGGGTAAGAAAGGAAAGACATGAAGCGATGCACCCATCATTAATAGTTTTCACTGTACAAGCCTCTGGAGGTGGCTTCACTTGGTCAGGTCGAAGCAACATTATGTGGCAATAAAATGAAGTCAGCTGATGACCTGAATGTACTGAATGACCAGGTTACCCTATCAATTGATTTTTCTACTGGACATATTGCACGGTCATATTTCAGGATGAAAATGCCAAGATTCATCAGGATCAAATTGTAAATGCCATGAGCATAAGGAGTCAATTTCACACATGAATACCACAGAGTGCTGACCTTCACCTCATTGAAAGTCTATGGGATGTGGTAGAGAAGACTTTATGGAGTGGTATGTCTCTCCCACCATCAATAGCAGATGTCAGACAAAACCTCATGCAACTGTGGGCAGAAATTAATGCTGTGATGTTGAAACAGGTCATTAAAACAATGTGATGCCAAAAATGCATGGCGCAGTCAGAGTTAATGATGAGCCAGTAAAATATTAGAGCATGTAAATGTTTGAGAGGGCCAGGACATGTATATAAACTAAGTATATATGTAATATATAGTAATATATTATAGTATAGTAATACCAGATATTATAATGAGTATTAATCTGATTATCATATTGTGTATGGATGCATATTTAAGTCAATGCTTCTATTTATCTTCATTATGTGTTCAAAGAAGATATATAGTAATACCAGATATTATAATGAGGAAAGCTCTACTATTATGAGCAGGTAAAAGAAAATATGAAAAAGGCATGAACATGCTATAAATTAAAAATTCATTGCATATAACACACTATAATGGTTATAGTATATACGTGTGTAATTTGTATAAAATTGTGCATATTTAAAAAAAAATTAAAAGCTATCATCAAAACACTTTATTTTAATCAGTTTGGTTTTTTGGGTTTATTTAAATAAAATGTTTTGAAAATAAAATGTTTTGCAAATGAAACCATCAACTCATTTAGAAACAGTGAAATTAGGGGGCTAATCGTAAAAAATATCCTGCAGGGTGTTTGGGTCAGTAATTCCAACTAACCAGTTTTAATGCCAAGTCACTTGTTTGAATAGAAAGTAAACAAAATGTCATTTTCAAAAAGTCATTTGGCCAACAGCTCTTGCAAATGCGCTCGCCATGTGATGCTAACCTTGCACCCAGTTATCATGTCAGTAATGCTGAATGGATAGCAGTAAATATAAATTTATTGCATTTCACATTTCTCTACATCAAGAATGCTAAAAAGTGTGCTACATATTCAGCTGAACAGTCCTGTCGATCCCTTTTTGTTCCCTCTGGCAGCTTTAGATGAGGAAAATTAAAAACACAGACACATGTTCAGATACATTTGCTTTTACATTAATGTTTTTGTTTTGTTTTGTTTTTTAAGACATACACTTTTTAATTTATTTTAAGCATGTATTGGTAGATTTTTGGACTCCATAGTTATGGATTAAGAACAGCACTAACCTGTCCCTCACCCTAACCTTATAGTTTTTTTTTTCTTAATTAAAACCTTCCATGTTAAGCCTGATTTCCAGCTTAGTCTTCCAGTAATTGGAAATCTGAGAGTTGTGATATTGAGATGGTAGTAGTAGAAGTAGGAGTAGTCTTAGTAATATGGCTTGGCTGGCGATCAGATCGCAGAGGAGAAACCATTTCTGTCGTTCCTGGCCAAAAAAAAAAAAAAAAAAAAAAAAAAAGAAGATTTTTCTATTTCATGCATTTAAGCAAGATTTAATGCTGTACTCTTGGTAGAGCCTACTTTAATAGTGCATCTCCTGCAATATATGTATCACCTGCACATTGCTTCTTTTTATGTAAAAAATAATCTAGGTTTTTTGACCTGAGTCATAAATTCAGTTTGGTGCTCAGTAAACTAACATATTGCCTCAGGGAGAGAATCACTAAACATCAATCCGTATGTTTGTCGCATAAATGTGCTTGTTTCCAGTGTACCATAAGATTTTAAAAAGCAAATTGTAAAAAAAAAAAAAAAAAAGGTTAAAAATGGACATACAGAGACAAATATACACAATTTGCATCAGTGCATGTTTTAAGTGCCTTTCTTAATGAGAAGCAATTGATATTAGTTTCATTCGACATGCCTGTCCATTTTGAAATGCAAATGAAAACGAATAACCTTTAGGAATTATATTTTTCTGCATGTCCACAGCCTCAGCTTGGCAACTTTTGCATATTGTGTATGGATGCATATTTAATTTTGCCTATGAAGTCAATGCTTCTATTTATCTTCATTATGTGTTCAAAGAGGATAGATTAGAAACAAAACCATTAATGATATACTGGAAACTAAATCCTCTGGGGTGTTTCAAGGATTGTCAAGTCAGCATAAGCACTGCTGACTTGCAGGAACGTTTACTGGAGCCAACGTCTTTTTTTCAGGGAGGTCATGACTTTAATGGGCTGCCAACCACAGAGCCGAATATTACACTGCTCCCGTTATTCTGGAAGCTGTCTCCTGAAACATCCCCCTCACTTTGGGTGTGCTCAGGTTATTGGTGTTATATATGAGTTTTTCTTTTTCCTTTACAATCTCTAAAGCTGTCTGGATGCTGTATCATGCTGCAGGTCCATTGTAAATGGTTGAATTTAGACTGAAAATGCTATATATATATATATATATATATATATATATATATATATATAGGTCTTACCTTACATTTATTATCTATATTTTTATCCATATTTATAGTCACATTTAGTTTAACATTTGCACAAGACTACAGTATGTCCAGTAAGTCTTTCTAATCACTTTGCCTTTTCCTTGCACTGGCACATACACAAGTATTACTCTATAATAAGATGGTGTATCTCAATTCAGGGCTGCATCCTTTGAAGAACATGGTCTTTGAGGCGAGCACTGACTGCATAGACCACAGAGGCCAAACTGAAAAGGAGATGTTCTGGTCTATGCGGGATTCCCTAGCCATCACCAGCTGTTTTCTCCCTTATCATTCTGACTATTTGCTAAGATAAAGGATACATTTTCTACAAATTCACAATGACTGTGGTTAAAAAAAAAAAAAAAAAACAGGTTGTGCCATGGGTTGGACGAAGGCAGTTGAGCTGCAATTGGTTAACCTTGTGTGACACTTAATCACATTTTATAAAGACCTGTTTCACAAAGAAAATGGGTAATTTTACTGGAAAGAAGGAAAAGGAAGGGGTTTTGAATAGGGAGGGAGGGTAGGTGTGCATGTGCAGATGCAGGTCCAGAGCCAATGCCCAGCTGGCAGGTAAGCAAACAGGGGCTAGCAGAGACTGTGGTGCTTGCAGATTCGTCGATAGCACCTTCAACACCTTCAACGGTCATCTGGTCCTGCCCATCCCTCTTTTGATGCAGCCTCAGATGTGAGTCAAACATGGCGGTCTGATGTCTGAGCGGCTTTCCTGAATGGGAATGGGTGCCTTAACATCGAGGCAGTGGCCTTTTCCCTTTCAGCGGCTGTGTCGCTTTCAAAGTCCGGCTAACCCAAGGTCTATTGACGAAGATCTCTCATCATCCATGCGGGATTTAGCGACTGCACCTGTTCAAACGCCTGCAGAAGGGATGACCGTCTATTGTAGGTAGTGAGCCCTTTGGAGTGGGCAGGGAACAAAAAAGATTTGTCCGATTTGTGTTAGTCTCCAGACACCAGATAACGCCGGATGACCTTCTTGGCGCAATCCTTCCATTTTATCTGGGCCTGGGACTGGCACTGCATCCAGTGGATGGGAATTGAACGCAGGCCAATCAAGTGGCAGGCACCACCAATGCCCACGTATTATTTTATACATGTAAAGTATATATTTATTTTTACAATATATTTTAAATAACCTTGGGTCCTCTTTCTCTTCCAGTCTCTTCCCCAGATTGCAAAGAACATTGGAATAGGTTGGACAGCAAAGAATCCAACGCTGCATGCTTCACTGTCAGGTAAAAGAAGTCCGCATTTGTTAAAGGATTTGAAGGAGGCTTCGAAGTTGGACACCCGTAGTCGCAATGCTATAGCACAGGGGTGTCAAACTCCGCTCCTGAAGGGCCGCAGACCCGCAGGGTTTTGTTCCAACCCTGCTCCAACATATATGCCATGTAGTTTTCAAATAAGCCTTAATGATTTGATTAGGTGGATCAGGTGTTTTTAATTATGGTTGAAGCTAAACTCTGCAGGTCCTCGAGGGTTGGAACCAAACCCTGCGGGTCTGCGGCCCTTCAGGAACGGAGTTTGACACCCCTGTGCTATAGCATAATCAGCCTTCAAATGCATCCTCTGAAGGATGTGGCCTGCAAAATAAGACACATCAACAGTGTATCAGAAAAGTAGATCTCATATAGAGGTCCAGGCATAAAAAATACCAAAAATAATGCTAAGGTTTATGATGAACTACTTTCCTTAATTTAAAATCCAATAAACGTTGTATGTTTTGTAGAGCACTCTATTAGACAGATGAATTTGTTGAGTATATGTTTGTAGCCAGAGAATACTAATGTAGATTTAGTTAAAGCTTAATATATGTTGATACATGTTTAAATACAACCTTGTGGTAAATGATCAACACCCTGATGTGTGTTGTTCCTTTCAAACCATAGTGATTTTCCAATTACTGCAATCTTTACTATAATGACGCCTCACGATTTCTCCTAGACGTCTTGTGCGAAGGCAGATATACAATGTGGAGCAACAAACAGAGAGAAATGCAGCACTTATACTGGGTAGTAATCAGGAGAAAACAAAAATAACAGGTGTACAGCATGACAGGAACTGAGTCAATACAAAAAAAAAAAAAAAAAAGATTGAAATATTTAATTAGGTAGTTTCCTGTTTGTCTGGAGGTGAAATGGGAGGCTTAAAAATATATATACAGAATACCACTTCTGTTTAACATTGTAGACTGTTTGTGAGACATTTACATTAAATCAGCTATAAACACTTAAACCCTCGGTTTGGAAAATGATCAACATTTTCCGTCAACAGCACTGTGGTACAAGAGATTTTAATAACAGTTCATAGCACGTTGCTGCAATCTCAGAATCAGATTGTACTGCTATGGACCATCCACCAAAATGTGTTTGGATTTCTTTGGGTTTTTTCAGCTTGGCTTGTTATGGGTTTGGCATTAATATTGAATACACTGTATCAGGGATTCTCTTATCATATTTAGAGCAGGCAATGTAAGTCACATAGATACCATGTAACCCTCCATCAAGTTCATATTTTATGTAATAATTTTTTAAACTTTCAAAGAAGTCTGATGGCGTCCTTTGGCTTTTTTGAAAATGTAATTTGGGCCCTGCACACTCCATGTGAGTCCCAAAGACATTTTCATCTTCCACAGCAGGCTAAGTGGGCGTGCCATGAATTTTCATAGGGTCATAAATAACACATGATTTGACATGAATGCACCACAGTATCTCTTGAGAAAGTCCCAGGGGTGCTGTGAATTTAGATGAATTCTCAAGACTGACCCACTCGTAACACATTTATTTTAATTGGAATTCCATTACAGTTTCCCAATGGGGTAACATCCACCTATTAGCAGGTGCAACATTCACCATGCAAAAAAAAAAAAAAAAAAAAAAAAAAAAACCAACCAGTTTTTCGATTTCATTGTATAAAATGAAATAAAACATAATTGGCTTGAGCAGCAAGTTCCATATGAGCCATTCTTCGAAACAATGTGATATCAGTATGTATTATTCCTTATTATAACATATTGAAAAATGTCAGCGCGGTTAAAAAACGACTGTATGCAGTGCGGGCTATGAAGTTTATTACATATTTATTACTCACTCATTCTCTATACCAGTTCGCCTGTTAAGGGTCACTGGAGGACTGGAGCTTATCCCAGGGGAAAAGGGGCATACACCCTGGACAGTGTGTCATTCCATCGCAGGGCTCACAATCACACACTTACTCACACTCTATAGAAGTGCCAATTTAGAAGTGCCAATTTAGAAGTGCCAATTAGCCTACTTGCATGTCTTTGGACTCTTGGAGGAAACCGGGGTACATCGAGGAAACCCACCAAGCACAGGAAGAACATGAACTCTTGAGGTGTGAGACCGCAATGCTTATGACTGTAACCATATTTGTTATTATATTCACATTATACGGTATATTTATTTTATCATGCAAGCTTTTGTGTCAGCTTCAGTTTCATCACTATTTTATCACTATCAATGCTATAGATGAAAAAAAAAAATATATATATATATATATATATATATAAGTTGGACTTTTTATTTAAATGTTATTTTGTTATAACAATATATAAACACACACACACACACACACACACACACACACACACACACACACACACACACACACACATATATATATATATATATATATATATAGCACTGGTAGAGATTTCTCAGACTCTTACAAGTTTTCCACATTTAGTGTATTTCACACTCATCTTAAAATGGATTCAAATTCTTTTTACCCACCATCATTGCACACATAATGCCACACAATCTCAAAGTAAAAAATAAAAATAAAAAAAATTAGTGTTTGATCATTTGTGTGTGATAATTTGTAAAAATAAATAAATAAATAAATAAATAAATAAATAAATAAATAAATAAATAAATAAATAATGATATATTCCATTTACATGAGTTTTTAAAAACCTGTGTCTGATTAAATTAAGTGAACATAATTAGGAGAGGCACACACCTGTCTATATCAGAGTAGGTGTCACCATAAGTGGTGTATGTCAGAGTGAAAACAAAGCCATGAGGTCGAGAGACTTAGCTGTACATGTCAAAGGTAAGGTTGTACCAAGACACAGATCTGGGGAGGGATACAGTACAAGAAAAGTTCCGCAGTACTGAAAGTGGACAAGATCTGGAATAAATTTGGAACAACCGACAATCTTCTCCAAACGTCTCCAAACTCTAAACTTCAGCCAGCCTGAGTGATCAGGGATGAAGACCCTTAGTCAAAGAGGTAACCAAGAAACCACGGGTCACTATAAATGAGATCCTGAGTTCCCTTGTGGAGATGGCAGAGCCTTAGAGAGGGACAACCATCACTGCAGCACTCCACCTACCCTACCTCTAAAGGTAGCTCACAAGTCATTCCTCACTAAAAGACACATGACCGCCAGCTAGGAGTTTGCCAGAAAGCACCGGAAGGGCTCTCAGACCCTGAGAAACAAAAGCCTCATGTTTGATGACGTTATTTCAAATCAGGCATTGCAAATCAACTTATTGAAACCATTTCTACAGTCAAACACAGTGGTGGTAGTTCATACCCAATAATTCCTTCACAGACCAAGGGCCCAATTCATCTCAAAGCTGAGCCCTTAGGGTTCATCACCCTGCCTCCTCTCTCAGTCTCTCCACCTCCACCTTTGCTGCATTGCCCATGGAAGCCATTTTGTTTGGCCTGGACGACTTGAGTCACCCTTGCCCTGACACCAAAAAAGTTTTTTTTTTTTATATTCTCTTTTTCCACATGCGTTCCTGGTTGCCTGCCCATTACTGCCTCTATACCATCCACTCTATCCATTGATCTGTCTATCTATAAACTGTTACTCCCATTTTCTCCCAGCTTTGGTCATTTTGGCAATTCCCAACCATTAGTTATTTCTTTTCTACCAAATTACAGCTACCAATTAAGAAAGATGAAAAATATCATGTAATTTCTCTGAGACGCAGAAACTGCATCTTTTCACTGCTGCTCATGCTGTGCAGCTGAACACTTGAAAGAAAGCAGAGTTGGTTAGTGTCAGTCAGAATGACAACGGAGAGGGATGGCAAGAGATGGATGTCATCCATCCCAACCAGGGAGCATGCCAATTTTGCTCTCTAATTATTCTCAGTTTAGTATTGATTCCACATCATGATTTATGCCTTAAGTTCTGTTTAAATGGTGTAACTGGCTACTGGTATCTTTGTAAGCACAATGTGGCCCTAATGGAAAGGAGAGGCTATTTAAGCATGACCGCTGCTCTGTGAGAGATTATCAGGCTGTAAGAGCACAAGGATGCTTTGCCCATCCCTGTAGGATGCAGCTTGGCACAGCTGTGTGAAGAATGGAGCAGACATAATGGGATGCTGAACAGTGACAAATGGCTCCTTTTACAGTATCTGGTCTCATCCCTCTGACTTCGCCCTTGCCCTTGACATGTATTTGTCCCAAACCGCAGTTTACCACAGCTTGACTCACAGCAACAGGGCTCCGATCTGACTTCAGCCTGCTTACTGCAGGAAATCTTACTGGGCTAGTTACTGCTGCTCCGAGACACATTCCTGTGTGTTCCTTGGTGCATTCTAGATCATATGGGATGCCCTGATTACAAATATATATTTATACGACGATGTCGAATCACATGAAATGGTATGTTTGTAGCTGCATGGTGCCCCAATATCAGAATTATTAACAGCCCTGTTTCTTTTATTCATTGTACCTACAGGACCAACTGTCATGTGTATGGTTATGGGGGGGCCTGGAGTCTATCCCAGGGGACTACATGTAAAGTTATTAAAGAAACAGAGAGCAATTACCTTATTAACTTCTCAGATCAATAAGTGATCTGTGTAAGTATTTCTTTTTGTTTATTTTTTTTCTTTCTTTCTTTCTTTTTTTTTTTTTTTTTTGGTGTCAGCTAATCTAACTCCCCCTCTGTATCCTATGTATCTTAGGACTCAGTAAAACATTTCTGCATTTTTATCGATAAATCTGGTCATATCTGCGGGTAGGTTTATCAGCCTTTTGATTAAAATGCTACCTTTTATAAAGTGAAAGTGCACGCCGCGGGTTTGCGCAAGCCTTTACAACCACATCCCAGCCATTATTTCCGTCCATAGTCAAATAATGGATGAAATAATTATTCAGTGCTGGACAGGACAAACTGCAAAAAAGCATAATGATTACTATTATAAAAAGCCTGAAGTGCTTGGTGTGGATTCATGCAACAAGTCAGTTACTTGGGGAAATTTATATGCTTATGTGCATATAAATATTGAATTGAAAATGTAGATTTTTTTTTTTGTTGTTGTTGTTGTTGTTTTATTCATATCTTCTGTTTGTACGCATTTTAACGCGGATGTGTTGCATTTGACACAACACTCGCATAGTTAACACTATCAAGTAGCCTACTATCAGGAAATTAAATTAAGTTCAAGACAATTTAAATCTACTGTAGGCATTGCTATGTCTTAAATTGTTTTGTCCCTGTTAAGACATTACAAAAAGTATATAAGCAACTTTTTATTATGAAGTTTAAAGCACAATTTATAAAGTCCTCCATGCACCATGGAATATCTTCACAGATATTCTGTTAAGCACAACACATTTATTGAAATTCTAAAATGGTGCTTGCGGGATTTAGCGGCACTCAAAAAAAAAAAAAAACTTGCATTCTTAATGGCCACATCTGTAACAAACTTCAGTGCTTTATATCCGCTTGCATATGAGGCTACTGTACAGTATGTCTAAAACATTTAACTGTGTTTCATGAATTATAATAGCTTAAAAGTTTGATTCGCAAAATTATTTTACATGAAATGGTGTACTCCATGTTTCAGGAAGTGTATCTCTACATGCTGAGACTCCAAATTTGTCAGTATGGGCTTCCAGTCAGGACAGGAACGATTCATTAAGGCTGTGGAGGCTTTACAGTCTCAGCTATCCCTCTGCACACTAATGAGCCCTCCAGATCCCTACTGCTGACTCATCGAAAATCCGAGAGCACAAACCATTAATTATCGCCGATCGAGCTAGCTTTCAAAGAGCACTTTAGATCTGTTACCAAATTTAAACTAGACATGGCTGAAGAATGGACATGATGACCACAACAAAAAACAATAATGTAAAGTTATACTGTATCAGGAAAACTCAGCAATCAAATTAGCACTCTGAATATTGATTATCAAAATATTACGTATATATCTTTTACATGTAGGTGACACATATAGGGTTTGTGGGCATGTTCTCCCCATGCTTGGTAGTTTTCTTTTGGGTACTCTGGTATTCAAAGATAAGATAAGATAAGATAAGATAAGATAAGATAAGATCTTAAAACAAAATAAAATACGATAAAAACACAAGTAAAAAAAATACACAAAACTGTACATTTTTTACTGTTCAAAGCAGTTATTGCACTAGGAATAAATTATTTCTTGTATTTTTTTTCCCAGGCAAATGGGACTTTGTAGCGCCTGCTTGATGACAATAGCATGAGTGAACTATGTAGGGGATGAGAAGGGTCCTCAGTGACCAGGGGTTGCTTTCCTCATCACTGAGCGGCTGTATAGTTCAGACAAAGGACTCTGGGGTGATCCGGGTTATTTTACTGGCCTGAATGATTATATGAGTCATATTATTATATTTAAGAAAATCGTACCAGGATGTAATGCTGAAAGTAAGGATGGATTTGATGCAACAGAGTTAAAATATCTTTGTTGACCTGACAAGCCCTTAATTTCCACAGCAGGTTAATACGTCGTTGTGCTTTTTTTTTGTCTGCGAAGACATGCAGATTAAGGAAATTGGCATTTCCAAATTTGCCAAAAGTGTGTGAGTGCATGTGCTCTGTGATGGACAAGCCTCTTATCCATGGTGGACCCCGTCTAGTACCCTAAATCCCCTGGAATAGGATCCAGGTCTCCCGTGACCCTGTAAAGAATACATGGAATAGAGATTGAGAGATTTCAGCATATAGTGAGGTGTTTGTTACGCCCCGGTCTAGGTCGGGCCGTAACAGGAATGAAAAAGAAAAGAAAAAAAGGAAAAAAGGAGGTGAGACCAAAACAAGCAAATCCCCATAATGTGGCCGTGAGCTTCAGAAGCCGACAAGGCCAAAACAATAAACAAAATGCCCTCTACCTAGTACCAACGTGAAACAACTAACCTGCACCAAAACTAAAGAAAAAGAAATACAAAGTTCTTCCCTTACTCCCTTGCTAACCACAAACCAAGAGAAAACAGGGTGTAAACAAAATGGCGTCGACTCCCTACTAAGCCACTAATTACAAAACTATGTACAAATATATACAAAACGTATTTACAATCGGGCAACCAGAACCAAACAAGGGCAAACACAAAAACGTAGTCGGAAACGTAGCACGAGGTCATACACAATATAATTTTACAAATGATCAACAGAAAAAACAGTAAACAAAGACATGCTTTAAAGCATTGTAGTCTGAAGGCCTTAAGTAGGCCTCTGAATCTCCTGGACATCCAATCATCCGGCAGGAGGCGGGACCAACCAAGGACAGGCAGGGCAGCAACCAATAAATTGCAGGTACACTGAAGAGGTGGGGACCTGCAACAACAAGAGAAGATACGCCCCCATCCAGCAGAGACCTAGCAGAAACTAAGCATAACCAGACACAAATACAAATAAACTCAATATCGTAACATGTTAATGTAAAAGTTTTTTTTTTTTTTACATTCCAGCTAAAGTGATACAATCCTTTAATTGTTTTGCCCCATATCAGCCTCCCTTTATCTGTCCATTTTTATCATTCAACATTTTAAAATTCACACCAGATAAATATTTTAGTTTTATTTTTATCATTTTAATAAACCCTTTCCACCTTGACTGAAACCCATTTGTACACAATTTAAACATGGGACATGATATAATATGTTATAACATAAATATGTTATTTTTTCCATAAACCTTTTTTTTTTTTTTTTTTAAACTTCCCCCCCAAACTATGGTAGATGCAAACACTTAAAAAGCATCTGCTGAGTGTGACTGCAATTCTTTTTCTTTTCAGAAAAGCTTACATGCATGGTTGCTTTCATCTTTGTGATGCTTGGACATGCACCGATTGATCAAAGGCACTTATTTCTTTCTCCCTTAAGAAGACACCAGTCGATTCATTTCCTTTCTTCTCCCCACAATGCTGTTTTTCAGTTTCAGCGCGGATCAAAGAGAAAATCTCAAAGTACCTTTTAGAGGAGTTATTCAAATTATCTTCAAAATACTTCCAAAGGTGTTCTCAATCTATAGGGCCAAACAACTCATATGGCAAAATTACACAGAAGCAGGAAACATGTTTGTATAAACAGAATATACTGACAGACCTACAGAGAACTGTAGATAAAATGTCTGAAATAAGACACGGATATGAATGTATTAAACGGGGAAAAAATAATAAAATAATTCCTGTTGATCTCAAAAAAGGTAAAGTACAGTTTATGGTAAAGTACAACTGAGTAAATTACATTATGTAATAGTTCACAATGATTTTTTTTCCCTTCTTTCTTTAGAGTTGCACTCTCCGCTATACCAGTAGTTCTCAACCTTATTCGTGTAGAACTACTATTATTCCCTGCATATTTTTGTGTTTTCCCTGCTCTCCCACAATCACTTCAATTATGGTAAGGCTGTTAATTAACTTGACATGCTGGGGAGCTGAAAAACACAAAAACGCTTACTGCTGCATACCAAATTCTGGACGTGCTTGTGACAATCAGAACATCAGTTCTTCTGTCTGATCATCTTTATCCTGTGAAAAATCATAGCTGCTGAGGATGACCCTGTATGGTCTTCTTAGGGACGTGTGTGGTGACTGACACCGGTTCCACTCAATGAACATGAAGATGGTGTTGGACTCACCTGACTGCAGTTGTTCAAAAGTTTAGGACTAAAATTCCCACAAAATGTTTTCAGGAAAAGTGAAATCTATCTATCTATATTAACCTTCCTGTTATGTAATTGAAATTATTTCAGCCTTATTGCTCAACAGACTGATTTATGGCCACAATATTTGGTATCACACATGAGGACGGATGCCCTGTTGAGTCTGGCTCATCTAAGGGTTTCTTCCTATTGTCATCTCAGGGAGTTTTTCCTTGCCAAAAGTATTGCTGAATGGTGTTGAATTTCTACTTCGATCGGACTGGTCTCGTCCCAGGTGGCAGAAGCCTGGACATAAGGACTCACTGAACGGTTAGATAAAGTTAAAAATTATATTGATATAAATAAAATGCTATGGCCTTTAGAAATGCTGCTCTTTACCATCTTTAAAATAGCAGAAGGAAAATCTTTTGAATGGCTCATGTTCATTGTTTCACAGATCCAGAATCATAAAACCAATGTCAAGACAAACTAAAGCTGTCCTGGTGCCTTATAATGGTACAATAAAAATAAATAAATAAATAAATAAATAAATAAATTTATAATAATAATAATAATAATAATAATAATAATAATAATAAATAAGTAAATAAATAAATAATAATTATTATTATTATTATTATTATTATTATTATTATTATTATTATTATTATTATTATTATTATTATTTTATTATTCCTTTTTTATGTCTGTAATTATCATGCACTATGTTTACAACAGCAAATTGTAAACATCAATAGATACCAAAGATACTTAATTGCAGGTGTTCCCAAATAGGGATTTTATAAGACTTCTTCAACCTTGTGTCCAAATGTGTCAAGAAAAAAGAAGGGGAGGGACTTTTATCTCCGCTGTGTTACTAGCACTGAAATTAGTAAACCTTTTTTTTTTTATGGGCCTCATGAGAAAACTCACAAATTGTGATTCATTTAATTACTGTATATTTATCTTCATCTTCAAAACAGCTTACTTATCCTGTTACGGATTTACGGGGGGGGGGGGGGAGCTGTCCCTATCCCAGGGACTTTGGGGATAAAGCTAACCACAGTGCTAACCACTACACCACCATGCCACCTCAGTTACTGAAAAATTGGTAGCTTTTCTGAGATACAGTATGCTCGTCTATTTTTTTCAAATCTTAAAAGAGAAAATGGAAATTTTTCCTTGTCACTGGTAAAATTTCCTATTTACCAATGCAAGAGTTTACAACAGCATTTGAATTATGTTTTCTTCACAGCTTAAGTCCTCTTGGCTTTTTTCTGTTACTTGACAGCCCACTATTATGAAAGTTAAATTACTTCAAGTTGACCTTAAACTAAATTATACATTATGATTTGACTGAAAATGAGCTTTTTTTTTTCTTCTTTTTTTTCTAGTGAAGAGTGGTCGAAAATACTGAAGACAAAATTCAAATGGTTTTCCAGCCTGAGGACTTTTTTATCTACTTAAATGTTTTACTCACCTAAATATTTTATATGTGGTTCTGGCTTCAGGATGCAACCAATTAAAATTGTAAAAAGCTTTGCTTCCTAAATATATAACTTGGTGCATGGAAGAAGAAAAAACATGCCAGCATACAAATTATAGTAATGTGGACAATGACGCATGAATACAGAGAGTCTCATTCAAGTAGTCTGAGTAGATGGATGGATGGATGGATGGATGGATGGATGGATGGATGGATGGATGGATGGATGGATGGATGGATGGATGGATGGGCAGGTGGAAGCCAAATGTTTTTTTTGTAGAGGATTAAAAATTAATCTGTAATAGGTTATGACTTGCTGGAACAAATGTTCCATAACAGGCTCAAGCAAAAGAATGCTTTCTGTTAAAAAAAAAAAAAAACTGTTTACACAGTATATTTAATGCATATGAGAATGTACAAATTTGCATTTTTATGGATATAACATTTTTGCTTGGGCTTCTAATTATAACTCTGCTCTCTTTCTTAATAAGTGTCTTTTTGCTTATGATGTGCTTTCAGCTATAATGATTACATAAACATATTTAATGCTTGTGGCGAAAAGCCAAGGCAACGTTTATTTTTTAAATTCTATTTTTACACACTGACATTCTCTTAAAAAAGCAATACTATGGACTATTGCCTCTTACCAAGTACCAAAGAGCAATTTGTTTTTAAAGTAATTTCTTTGTATTATAAACATTTTGATGTATGATTTCCTAGAAAGTTTGCACTTTAATACAATCAGAAGTTCTCATGTTGTCATGTTCCCAAACCACTTCACCGTGTTTGTCTCAATTTGGATCAGCAGGTCTATGCAGAGATTCTTCTGAACTTCATCTGGGAAAGTTAATCCATCAGCTGTGCAGAGGAACGTCATTTCCAGTTTAAAAACAATTGTGCCAACACACAATTTGTAGAAATAATGTGAGGAATAACTCATTAAATTCACTTCACTGATTGATTGATTGATTGATTGATTGATTGATTGATTGATTGATTGATTGATTGATTGATTGATTGATTGATTGAATCATACCCAAAGATGGACCCTATTGCACACCCTGTGTTTAAGACCACAGAATCTAAACAATCTTGAAATGTTTTCTTGGAAAATCTGGTACTGTCCAACCTTGCCAGGACTTTCGGGAAAAGATTCTTATCAATGCTATAATTCTCTCAGTGTGAAATCTCACTATACAAGGATCAACCATAACATTACAATGCAAAACATTATGCCCAGTATTGGTATTGGGTCTCAGTTCCCCTTGTGCCAGCAGAATGGATCTGGCTCCTCGGGGAGGTTCTTGGATCTTGGAGACTCCACAAGATCTTTGGTTGTGTTGTTTGGTATCTGACAACAAGACATTAGCAGCTGATCCTTTGGCTGCTGTGGGTGGGGTCTCAGTGGATCAGATCAGAGTTTGTTTGGCACATTCCATGGGTGCTCGATCAGATTGAGATCTGGAGAGTTTGGAGGCCAGATCAGTACCCTTGGGCATAAATGAGCTAATGGGTGCCCATGATCCTGTAACCAGTTTGCTGGTATATAATTGATAATAATGTTAAAGTTAAGCCTTTATTTGTCACATATACATTACAGGACAGTGAAATTCCATCTTCGCATATCCCAGCGTAACTGGGGTCAGAGCAGAGGTTTAGCCATGATATAGTGCCCCAGGAGCAGATGGGATTAAAGGCCTTGCTCAAGGACCCATTATTGGCAACCTGGTGGAGCTCGGGTTCGAACCGCCGGCCTTCCGATCAGTAACCCGTGCCTTAACCTTCTGAGCTACCACTGCCCGTGTGTTAATGATATGTGGTGTTAATGTTATAGCTGATCTGTGTACTGTATATCAGTTTAAAAAGTGCTGATCATTTTGAATCCAGCGTTTTGTATGGGTGGGAGGGGGGGGGGGGTGTACACTCAACCTGCATCTCTATATTCTTAAACTGACCAAAGATATCACATTGGTTTATTATTCATTTATTAAATTAATGAATGTCAATATCTTTTATTAATAATAATTACTTACTTACTTGTCGTGCTGGGTATTGCAGTCAAAGACTATACTGTCTTGTCAAAATCTGTAATATTTTCCCAGCTACTGGCACTTTCAAGGCCATGACACAAGCACGATCAATACCTCCACCTTCATTTCCAATTACCGTAGCAAGTGTTTAAGGCTGTTTGCTTGCCTCGTGCCACTCTGTCTATCGCATCTCATGTGGCTGTGCTGACACATTACATAGCAAATCAGGATTTTTGTTATTCTATATAGTGACAGAATAGAAAGTCAGAGACAGATGGAAAGAGAATGTAAAGAGACAAGAGTCAGCGAGCGAGAAAAATAAATTCTACACAACTACAAAGCTGTTTTCATTGGCAGCGAAGATAAAAGTAAACCTCCCATAGGGAAAACCCACAGTCCCCGTTGGTGATGATCTTTCCCTTCAAAGGTCATCTGCCACATGGCTCCGTAATGAACAGTGATGGAAGAAAAAATAAAGATAAAAGCCAAACCATGGTGAGCAGATTCAATTAGGAAGAGAAATGAATCATTAGTTCACATTTGCATTTACTAGACACCAACAAGACTTTTCTGTTTGAAGCCTCTTTTTTTTCTCTCCGCTTTTTTCCTCTAGTCATTGATATGAAGTTTTGAAAGAAAGAGAAGAAGAGCTTCAGAGGCTCAAAGAGAAGTCATATTTTTTGTGTGCATGCCATTAGAGATGAGGTCCTTTAAGACCGGCACTGAATCCTTACTTTAAAAAGTTGCACAAGACAAGATGTATATTGTCTGAACATTAATAGCTTCTGGACCTAACTCGCATCCAGCCACCCAGAAGGGAAGCGTAACTCAAAAATGATGCTACCTTAGTCTATGTAGCCCATACACAAGTATGATTTTTGCTGATGGATTTATTCATGTTAACTCTCTCTATTTAATAATGATAATAATAATAATAATAATAATAATAATAATAATAATAATAATAATAATAATAATAATAATGATAATAATAATAATAATAATAATAATAATAATAATAATAATAATAATATCTTGCTTACTAACACCAACTAGCACAATGACATTTATTTATAATATAATATATAATATATAATATAAGGAAAGTACACTTAATGGGTAAACCACTTCGAGTTGCGAGATTATGTGGTGTGTTTTGATGGCAATTGGCATTTTAGAAGGCTGTACACTGGCTTTGGAATGACTAACAAAGGGGTTTCACTTATATGTTTGGATCCATGCTCCATATGTACTACATATACACTGGTTTTAATTAATGGAATTTATTCCTTTATATTATAATAATTATTACTATGTATTAACTGAGAATAGGCTCCCGGCCTCTCGCAACCTTGTACATGACGATAAAGGCTATAAAGAATGAATGAGAGGCAGCATGGTGGCTTAATTGTTAATCCCTGTTATGCGTTATCACCCAAATGAGGATGGGTTCCCTGCTGAGTCCGGTTCCTCTCAAGATTTCTTCCTATTTGCCAACTCAGGGAGTTTTTCCTTGCCACCGTCACTAGACAATCTTATCATTTTGATTCATACACATTCACATTTCATACAAACTTCAATAATTCCTTTTGATCGTGTAAAACTGCCTTGCGCCAATATCAATTGCTAAAAGCGCTATACAAATGAAACTGAATTTAATTGAATTGTCGCTTTGCATGTCCAGGGTCTGGGTTCGATTCATGCCTTTGGGTCTGTGTGCATGGAGCTTGCATGTTCTCCCCATGCTTGTTGGGTTTCCTCTCACAATCCAAGGACATGCACATTAGGCTAATTGGCGTTCCCATATAGTAGTGTGAATGAGCATGTGTGTGTGCCCTGCGATGGATTGGCACCCTGTCCAGGGTGTACCCTGCCTTGTACCCTAAGTCTCTTGTGGAAGGCTCCAGGCCCCCTGCAAAACTGTTACAGGATCAAACGGTATAGATGATGAGTGTGTGAGTGGATATTATACAACATTGATTTCTAACTGGTTTGATTGAATGATACACATTCCATGAGTGGTGATAACAAAAACAGTACTGAGACGATTAAGTGTATGCAGCACTCTGTGACACAGGGGTTCTAACAATTGTCAATTATACAAAATGTCAGCCGCCAGCATGGGTGAGAACAGGCCTGTACGGTCTGCAGGACTGGAAAGAGGAACAAACAGCTGCCTGCCAAAACCCACATACAGTACAAACGCAGTCACAGAAGCACTTTCAACAAGAAAATATATGATATTGTTGTCATCTTAAACAACATTTTCTCTCCTTAGCGACTTGAGCTACAAAGCTACCTAGCTTCAAACACGAGACTGAATTCCAAATCTATCGCTAACCCCTGTCGGTCGCCAGCTCCACCAGTCACAGAAAGATATGCGTTGGTGGAGCAATTGAATTGGCTAAATAAACAAACGAATCATAATCGTTTGATAATAAGTGGTATTTTGTAGCAATGTTGTATAAAAGCGATATCACACTCAAGGTTATACAGTACTGTTATTCAGCACAACAGCACTCCCTCTTGTGTGATATTATATAGTTATAGTCATTTTGGATTACTAGAATGTGTGATGTCCAGTTGTGGGTATTTTAATTGCTGGATAAATGTCAAGTGGTTTTAAAAATCTAACTTTGTATAACATGCTGTTAAATTGCGAAGCTGTGCTGTGATTTCAGCAGTCTTTTAAGATTATTACATGTCACATTGTATGAGATGATCCCAATAAAATTCTTTAACAGCCTGTATAGTCTCCATGTCAGATTATACACTGAAGATACTATAATGATAGGCTTGAGATTAGAGATAAAAAAAAAAGAGGGCAGCGAAGACAAAAGCATTTTTCAAATTGAGATTTTTTCCTCTATCAAATACTATTGTTCATTTATGTTATGCCATTGCTGCTGCTGCGTTGGTAATGTTTTCCTGCAAAAGCTGCACTTTTATCGGTGGCTTTTTAACAAGCATCATATCGGTGCTCAAAAACTTTTTGTATTGTCTTTAAAAACTAAATTGGAGTAAAAATCATTAAACTTGGTTCATAAAAACTTGTAAAAAAAAAATCCATTCTGATGAACAAAATATTTTACTCTATACTACTACTATATAAGAATACTACTATAACACTCTGCTTACTCTCAAACATGCACATTTAGAATGATTATTTAATCAGCATTTTCAGTTGCACAGACGGTAAGCACTGGTTACTGTACTGTACATTATGATCTTTCATCTGTTTGTGTTGTATCAGGTTTTGTTGACCAACCCCAGAAGCAGCTCCTATCACAGATGATCACAGCATTGCAAGCTAAGCCTCTGCATCTCTGGGAGTCGAGCTGCCGAAGAACCAAAGCATCGCACTTTGTTTATTAACTGTGTATGAATGTATTTGCTTAGCGGAAAGAGGAGCTGCAAGAATGTTTTCCTTTTGCAGATAAGCAATTCCCTTTCAAGTTGTTTTTTGAAATATAATTTTCTCTTACTCAGAGTCATAATGTGTGGCTGACACTATTTACACATGTTTTGCATGTATTTGGTGGTATGGTGGCTTAGAGGTTAGAGTGACATTGAGTTTGCGCCTTTTCCCCATGCTTGCTGGGTTTCTTCCATATGCTCTGGTTTCCTCCCACAATCCAAAAACATGCAGATTAGGTTAATTGTTTTTTCCAGAACAAGCCTGTTTTGTGTGAATGTTGACCGGAGGTCCCACCACGGTTTAAAATGGAAATAAATACAATGGAATCACCACTGACCTTCATAATCTCAGTGATGGACTATAGAAATTCCTAGATGGATGGATGGATGGATGGATGGACTACTACTGCAACTTCTTCTTCTACTACTACTACTACTACTACTACTACTACTACTAATAATAATAATAATAATAATAATAATAATAATAATCATCATCATCATCATCATTTTAATAATAATAATAATAATAATAATAATAATAATAATAATAATAATAATAATAATAATAATAATGTCTAATAAAGGTCAAGTAAAGACTGTAAAAGTAATAACACTGGGTCACATTTTAATTTTATTTATTGATAGTTTATCTAAAAGAAAGACTGACACACTGATTGATTACACAGCAAACAAACATTTTATTTATTGATAAATGTAAACACTTTTTTTATGTTTTGCTATCATGTTTGCAATCAGCATTATAGATCAGAACTATTAAATGCCATTAAAACTACATTTAATTACATTAATTACCCCAGCTCTATACAGCTCTCAGCTCTGATTACTCAGCAGGTGTGGATTTATTTTCTATAACAGCAGCCCTGACAGTCGTTATGGTTTGCATTACAGGTTCCAGTCACAGGCTTGTATTAATGTATGATCAATGCTAGAGTATAGATCACTACACATGAACTGATTTTTTTTTTTTATCTTGATATAGTAACATTTTCAGTGAGGAGATGTATGTTTAACATATTTGGAAGGAGTCTCCAGTGTCAGCACCGTGTAAAAAGTTTCTGTTTTCTGATATGGGGACGTTTTAAAGAGAGAGAAAACGAAAGGTTGGTTAGGAAATGATTGTTGTAGTTGTTATGAAAGAAGTTTAACATGATATAAATGACTGTTATAAGAGTTACTATCTTGACTAATAAAAAAAATAATAATAATTGTCGGCACATTGCTGTGGTTTAAGAGGAATAAAAATACTTTTTATTGGAAAATTATCAATTTCAGTATGGTAAAAGTCCTGTTAGATTTGAAATCTGGGAAAGAATTGCTTGGAGAAATGCCAGCCGCACCTCGATAAACTTACTGGCCGGGTTCCCTTTCCAACCAGGAGATAGACACAACACACACAACACACACACACACACACACATTTCCTGAGTGATTACATTTACATTTACGACATTTGGCAGACGGCCTCATCCAGAGCGACTTCCATTTTCTCTCATTACACATATAAGCAGTTGAGGTTAAGGGCTTCGCTCAAGTCATCTTTTGCTTTATTTATTTTTTTTAAATAGAGGTGTCTGTACCCCTTCATTTAATTCTCATACAGACACACTCACAAACTCATTCACACACTATGGACAATTTGGAAACAGCAGTTAGCCTACCCTGAATGTCTTTGGAACGGTGGGAGGAAACCTGAGTACCAGGAGGAGAAACCCACTAAGCACAGGGACAACGACGGGACTCGAACCCTGAAGCCTGGTGGTGTAAGGACGCCATGCTAAAAACTAGCCCCCAGTGCCAGCTTTAAAAGAAGATGTTAAACTATATGTAAAAATTTACTCTGCTCTAAATCCGGTATAGTGTATCTTCACATGCCTCTGTGTTACCATAATTCATAACCGTAACGTATATAAAAAACTAGAAACATTAATTGCAAATTCTCATCTCAACTTAGTGGCGTAGCGGTTAGCACCATCGCCTCACACCTCCAGGGTCGCCTCTGGTCTGTGTGCATGGAGTTTGCACATGCAGATTAAGTTAACTGCTTTTTCCAAATTACCCACAATGTGTGTGTTAGTGCGCTGTGAGTGTACCCTACCTCGTGCCCAAAGTCTTCTAGGATGCTCTCCATGACCCTGCACAGGAACATCTTTTCATGCCACTCGAGTAATTGTAGTAGTTTTAAACTTGCAAGGCTGCAATGATGATTTCTAATCACTGATCTTTAAAATACTATAAGCAATATTTTTTGTTTTTGATTGTACTTGTTCATGCGCTGGTAAATGCCAGTTTCCTTTATTCTCGTGTATTTTGGTACTATAAATGTAACTGTGACTCCAGACGTCTAAAAAACATGAGGCAGACACACAGATTTGAGAGAAATATGTTCTTGTCTTACAAGCTCAGCCTTCGGGACATCTTTTAACTAAAAGCCAGGAGGAAGAGCATCGATCACTTTACGCGGAACAACAGATTTTACAGGACAAATAAAAAATATGCTGTGGTACACCTTCAAGGCAAGGAGAATGACAGCCAGTATTTATTAGAAAGGGCCCATCTCAACTGCCAGCTGCTAAAGGTCAGAGATTGTTATTAGAGACAAAAAGGGAAAACAGTACTATGATTCAGGACTGCACTCTCACGGGTTTCTTCTCTGCCAAACTAAAGGCATATTCATACACTCACATTTTCATGGATTTCATTTATTATCATGCTTACCCTTTTAAGCAAATTCCATCTGAGATATAAAAGTCTGGAGGAAAGGAAACACCACATGCCCTTGAAAGGATAAATGCAAAGTGGTTGAGGATCAAAAGTACTTTTGAAGTAGGCCAAGACCTTGGGAAGTGTGCCGTGACTTTGTGCTTTCTTTCCTCTCAATCCAGGATGACCCTTTGAGACCCAGAGCATGTGAAAGACGGATTTCAGCAGCGGGCCTGTGTTATGTTGTTCTGTTGATTGCCTCCAAATGAAAGCCAAGAAAAGCTGTTTGATCCCGCTGAAATACATCTGTTGAATCATTTTGAACTTTTTTTTTTTCCAAAATGAAACTCTTCAATAATAGATAATGACAGATTTTTTTTTCATATCACACAAAAAAAGTCTGCAGAAAATGTCATTTTCTTTGATTGCTTATGAAATATAAATCAATTAATTTGACTTTGGATACAAGTGATGTTTGGCGTGGTATATAATTTGTACTCATCTCACAATAATCCTTTCATCACCAGGGATTTAAACCAATCAGTCCCTGAAAAATTGCCTTTCAATCATTCAATTTCTTTTGGTTGTGCTTCTAATGAAAACGTATTGAAATATGAATCCACAGCCAAAGTGCACATGTCCCCAGATAGAGTCATTTCTTGTGAAATTAATTCAGCTTTTATCTTGGCTTTAATGGCCACATCATACCAGGATTAAAGAGATTTTCTTCTGATCTTAGAAGGTAAGCGCGGTCTCCAAATAGATGGCTCAAAAATCTCATTCTGGTCTTCAATGGTTTGGGGAGGGGGGGGGGGGGGTTCCGGGGTTGGGGGTGGCAGGGGTCTATCATTCAAACACCAGTTGCAAGATATTATACTGTATACTGGATATATACAGAAGACTACATATATTCTTTTAATCGTATTTCATTGTGATAACAGGATGATTTCTGGTGTGGAGCTCATCTCTCCATTGGACAACAACCCAATAGCCATAGTTTGTTTGTTTGTTTGTTTGTTTTGTCATTTTCTATCCGATCCCATAGCTATCATACAGCATGCAGTGATTATTTATACGCCTTATAAGTCATCACCCAACATCACATCTGATCCCTGTTGGTCTCATGGAAGTCAGGAGGTGATGGATGTCACTGTTGCAACAGCCAGATTAGCAGCAAGCTATGTCAGCACTGGAGTGTTCAGGAGGCGCTTGCAAGACATACATCACACGAGGAACGCGATCAGCATTAGACAGTGGTGATGGATGAAGGCAGGGATCGCATTTCTATGCTATAGACCCACCACACATTTGATGCTGAATCTTTAGAAAGGAAAAAAAAAAAAGAATAATACATTTACACAGCTCCATCAAATACAATGGCAACACATATGATAGGGTTATGATTACAGCTATCTAAATGTCCCTTGGTGGTTTTTTTTTTTTTTCATTACACAACATGTCAAATAATTCAATAAATATTAAATCCATTAGTAATTTTGCACATGCTAATTATTATAATGGAGTATTAAATAAAAATCACATTGCTTTAATTAAGTGCAGTCTCGCAGTAGAATCGTTCTCATACACATTTAATAAATACAGTACACAAACATTCCTGTTTTTTAATCAAAAAGTAGGGGCTTATAGCCAGAAATCAGACTGACGTCTCCATGTAAATACAGCAACAACAAAAAAAAAAAATCTAAGAGTTATTAAAAAAAGTGAAAGTGCAATGAATAATGGAAAAATATAAGAAGAAAAAAATACATAGAGAGCAAGAAATAATAAAAAAGCAAAAAAAAATATTGCACAGCTCAGCCCTAAGAAATAAAGATCAAGGGATGTAATGTTCCTCTACCAAATCTCATAGTCAGCTCCTTTCTTTCCTACTTTAGGACCAAACCATATTTTTCTTTTAGTTTTTCGGTAATCAATGTTTAAGGCTCGTTTGTTCCCTGACGTATAAATCCATTAGCAATACATTCCGAATGAGCCAGGTTCTTGTGTGTTCCTTTTAAGCTCTCCAACAGCAATTAGTGGGAGAACTGTATATTACATGGGTGTAAGTGGTGCAGAGGAAGGGAGCGCTGTGCTCCTGTGAGCTCTGAGATCAACTTCCCTGCAAGAATTGAGTCCATAATCCCATTTACTCCTGCAAACATGCAGAATGAAATAAATCCCCCCCAAACCCCCAGTGAGCCAGGTGGAATTAATGAAGAGAGAGACAGAGGGAGAAGGAGGGGAGGAGCGGGTAAGCTATAGGAGAAGCGGGGTGAAATATCAAATGTCAGCTAAACAAAACTAAAAAAAAAAAAAAAGAAAAGAAAGAAAGAAATTCATGCAGGGTAGATGTTTGCTTTTGTAGGCGGACATTTTACTTCGGCTTTCAGCGTACTACGATTTCAACTGGACTTCCATGCACTTTTATTCAATGCCATGTCAGGGCAGACAAATCATTACAAAAAGGCTAAACGACACTTCCTTCAGCACTTGTGTCATAAGCACTAGTGTCACCTCTGGAGCCTGAGAGGAGCTGACAGCAGAGAAAGTGGTGTGACACTTGGAAACTCTAATGCAAAAGACTCTCACAAAGATGAAGATAACTGCATGAAACCTAACGGGCCTTATCACACTGCCATTCCTTTAGTTCTTAAGCACCAGGCTTTTATAAATGAGGATCCTTTGCTTAAATGAAGCAGGCAGAAATATTCAAGGATTCCTCAGTCACTACAAAATGACTGTACAGAAAGCTCCCCAGAGGAACCCGGCATCCATTAGGGTTTGGATTGATATTGTTTGAGATGGCGGAAAATCTTTTAGTTCGGGTCGATCTTTAGTCGCCGTATCAATCAAAGCCGTGCTGCCTCTGGTGGATAAGGCCGGTGGCATAGGATGCAGAGGTAATAGACAGCAAGGCTACTGGTTAACAGGGTCTGCAGAGGAAATCAATAATCAGGTAGGCTTTGGATCATAACAAAATAATTTTCCCCACCGGCTCGTGTGCTGTTTCGTTTCGTGTACATGTGAGTTGGTGTTAGAATTTAGACATTTAGTTTAAGGTCTTCATGCAGTATATGTTCTGTGCACTTTTAGCTCACTTGAACACCAAACCAACATGAATGGGGCTGTGACTCAAAACTTTTAAAAAGCTGGATTTGCCTCAAGACTTTACAGATTAGCAATTAAACAATTATGTTCAAACTGGTAAACAGGTATGAATACATAATCTGATCAGTCATGACATGATGATATAATATGATATAATAACAGACTAGCACCAGTATCATGAGCAACCATCTACACTACCAAAGGCTAGCCAGTCTGGCTTGATCTCACAGAAAAAAAAAATTGCCAACACAGCACAACCTGCCAAGAAAAGTCAATGCTGGCCACAACAACACTGTGTCAGAAGACCCAGATTTGGTCCTCCAAATTCTCCAGATACCAATCCAATCACGCACAATTCATGGAGGCTCTGTGAAGGCCCCAGCCTGCAACCCACAGCACCCAAATAATCCACCACTAGTATCCCAGTGCCAGCACACCTCCAGACGTCCCATGAAGCCATGGCCCAAGGAGCCAGAGCTGCCAATTTTAATGGTTTAAATGCCGCTCGTGGAAGTTGTGCCAAGGAGTCCCAGGGCAACATGATATGATAAACATGTGCATAAATGTGCAGTTGACATGAAAGGAGCAGTGCAGTTGGGAGGGACTGTTGTGTATGAAGGTACAGTCAACTTGGGCTGCCATTGTGGGGTTGATATGGACTGCTGACTTGCTTGCCCTAAATTTCGGTCTATGGCTAAGCTGTATTTGAAAATGGTGTGGCTTGGTTTAAACTTGTAAGCAGGATTTTGGTGTTCAGTAAAAGTAAAACACACTTTCTGAGGTTCTTTCTGGTCTGAAACTTACAGGAGGGATAATGATAGTGGGGAGATTTCCATTCTTGTGGACGTCCAGCAGTGCATTCATAGCATGGTATTTGTTAGCACTGGAGGCGCTGAATCATGATGCAGCATTTTAGGGACTGTTAATGCGAGTCAGAATCTGCAGAGCAGTGGACTGTAACGATGCTGATGATGTTTTCTGCTGCTGAGATGATGGGCTGGTTTTACGTGGCTGGTTGTGTACATCAGTGCTGAAGATGATGATGGTATGGTGGGGGGAGGGGGGGGATGGATTCTTTTGACACTTGTCATTTAAAAAGTCTGGGACAGCCCACAGAGTGCAGAGGGATCACTGAGAGCAAAGGCACAGTATGGTGGGCTGTTGTCTTTAACACCCAAGTACTGTAAGTAAAAGGTCACCTCATAAGTGAACATTTTCATCTTGCTTATCTGCTGTGGCTTACTTCTTAGAGAAGGAGCTTATTAAATTCAAAGACTGATATTTGAAGGCTGTTGGGAAGACAGTGCCTGGGTAGCATGATTGGCCTGTGCAAAAAAAAAAAAAAAAAAAAAGGATTGCAATGAGTTCAAGAGGATAAGAGTCACACAAGTTGGTCTGAGGCTGAGAAGTCATAATGGACTTGGATGAAGATGGTATGCTGTATGAAATTGGGATGTGATGAGTAAGAAGCTGGCATGCTGAGGGCAGCATGATATGTTGTGTGCCAGGGGGGCTATGTGTGAGAAGGCCAGGCTGGCTCTGCATGGGATCTCTGCAAGATACCTGAATCTCTACGGAAATGGCATTTTCTATCTGCATGGAGTGTTCTTGGAGGGCAGATAATAAATAACTGATGGGAAATGAAAGGGGGGTACAAAGCTGTTGGGTGCCAGGCTGGGAGGGCACTATAGCAGAGACAGCTAGCTTGGAACTGTGAGTCAAAGTTAGACTAAGAATTATCTCAGCCTTTCAAATCAGAATAAATAAATAATAACAATAATAATAAATATTATTAGTTGTAATGATTACAATAATCCCATTATTATTATTATTATTATTATTATTATTATTATTATTATTATTATTATTATTATTATTATTAATAATAATAATAATAATAATAATAATAATAATTTATTTGATTGCACTAATAAATAATAACTACATACTTTACTCTAGGGAATATAAAAAATTACTATCAAAGAAATCATTTGGAAAAAGCATATAAGAAATGGTCAATAATTAATTATATATGAATTTATATAAGGATATTTATATATGGATTTGGAAAATATAGATTATATTTTTCTACTGCTGTTCCCTGCCTATATTTTCATCCCTATGAATGGGAATAATAAATACAATGCAGAGTTCATGTAATTACATCCTGCCTTCTTCTACACTTTATAGTTAAAAGTTCAAATCTGAAATGAGAACCAAATAGCATAAATTTTACCCAAAATGGAATTGCATTAAATAGTGATCTTAAGACATAATTTCCAATCAGTTTGAGGGTGAACCTGTTGATCTTTGTTTTGCTATGGTACTGTATACTATTGTACAGATTTAAGTTGTAAAATCATTAGAAAGATCTATATTATTGGCCATTTATATCCAACAATGTGATGAGTAGAGTCAAAAATTATTTGTCTAATTTTATTTTGTACCTGAGCAAAACCCTCAATGAAATCCAACCAAAAAACACAAATGTATTCTAATCATTTCTAAATGCACTTGATATTTTTCCCTACCTGAGCTGGGATTTATATTTCAATTAGTATGCATGAGGGGTTTTTTCTGGCCACAGTCATCCTTTTCAAATGTGCATTTTTAAAACATATTTAAACCCTTATAATGTATGGTGCACGGCTGTATAAGTAGAGGTGCACAGACAACAAAGTATAAGTATAAGTATATAGTATAAGTAACTAAATATACTGTATGTTAGTTGTATGACTGCACAGCCACTACCAACTCCACCACCATCATCAAAGTTTGCTGACAATATCGTTGTGGTGGGCCTGATCTCTAACTAACTCTACCTGGAGGAGATTAGAAATCTGGCAATCTGTGGTGCGACAGGAACAACTCCCTCCTTAACATCGGCTAATAGTTGCTAAGGAGCTGATAGTGGACTTCAGTACAAAGCAGGAGAGGAACTACCAGACCCCCCTGTGATCACCTGGAACCCAGTGGAGTGAATGGACAGCTTCAGATACCTCGATGTTCACATCACGCAGGACCTGTCATGAGCTGAACGAATCGTCCGCACCAAACTCCCTGATCTGCACTCAATCTAGAGCAAGTGGTGCTAGACCAAGGCCAGGAAGATCTTGAAGTACTTCAGCCACCTCAACTGTTCTCTCTGTTGCAGTCAGGAAACCGCTTCTGCTCCCTGAAGGCCAACACAGAGAGACTGATGAGAAGCGCAGGCTGTTCAGAGGAACTCAACAGATTGGACTTGCTACTGTATGTTTCCCTCGCACATGTGTTGGAAGACACCAGAAAACAACCACTGCTGAACATTTGGACATTTGCACATTGCACAGAACTGTGGTACACAGAATGTCTGGTTCTGTTTACATATAAATAAGGACTCATTTCATTTCACACTCCATGACCACCTATATTGCTGCTGTTTCCACATTGCACACGTTGCACATTCTATGTCTAGTCTCATCAACAAAAAAAATAATAAAAAATACCAGGAGCATTTCAGCACCTGTGATTAGCTGAAGCGTTTAAGCATTGAAAATATTCTTCCAGGTCACTTTCATTTTCTCAAGCCAATTCCAGCAAACCCAGCAGATCAGGCTTTTGTCTGAGGGCGGAATTTTTGTTTTGCACCTTTACATCCAAACACTGAACAGGGGAATTTCATTTCCAGAATCAGTGGTCACAGCTGCAGAGGTGTTTCAGTAGTTAAAGAAGCAATGGAGATTTTACCAGGTGCCTCATTGTTCAGTTGTACAAGTTTGTCATTTTAATAACCACTCTAGAGACGGACTCAAACATGAATACATTATCAGGAAGGACGAAGGGTTAAAATCTCACCTCTAGTCTGTGTGGGATGGAGTTGGCATGTTCAGAGACACATGTTGTAGGCTGACTGGCATTTCTAAATGGTCTGTAATCATACACTTGTTTGTCCAGCACATCTCACAGATGCTCAACCAGATTGAGATACAATATATATACAAAGGCCAAGAAAACACTTTAGTTGGACAATCTTGTCCAACAAAACTTTTTTTTTCTTTTTTTTTTTCAGTGTGACTGTTTTTTTATATTATGCTACTGATTAGTGAATACTGCTGGGGTACACTTGGTCCCCAACATGGCAATCAATTCCCAGTATCCATGGTCCAGTAATGATGCTCACCTGTTCACTGCAGGTGCAAATGCGGAAGCAAATCTGCAGCTATTGTATGTAGTCCCATACAGAGCCATTCATGATATGACCTGACAGTTTAGAAATGCCCCCC
>JAAGKR010004372.1:57500-62043 GCA_011419295.1 Clarias macrocephalus | reverse complement strand
GAGAGTCACAGACACACACACACACACACACACACACACACACACACACACACACACACACACACATGCACACGGCAGGCAGCTGCAGTTGGAGCTCAGTGGTATTTAAATAGGTGGAGATGGATAGTTTGATTGGCATTTCCTGTCATTTCACTTCAGTGAGTGTGATACGCATACACACACACACACACACACACACACACACACACACACACACACACACACACACACACATATATACATGCACATTATTCATCTTTTTTATTATTTTGCTCCCTTTAAATGTGACCTTGTTCAAATGAACTCTGTGCACTCTCTCTCTCTCTCTCTCTCTCACACACACACCACACACACACACACACACACACACACACACACACACACAAACACACACACACAGTATGATCTCTTCCATATATAATGTGGAACCAGGTTGTAAAGTGACCCAGAGCTCAAACCCAATCAATTTTAATTATTATCGCTTTAAGACGGAGACTGAGGTCAAGCTGCATACACATGAAATTATATTTCCCTGCCACTTCCACCTTCTCCAGCTGGAGTATTAAAAGCTGTGTGTGTGTGTGTGTGTGTGTGTGTGTGTGTGTGTGTGTGTGTGTGTGTGTGTGTGTGTGTGTGTGTGTGTGTGTTAAATGTATTACTTTGTGCATGATGTGTGGCATGATGTCTTTACCTCTACAAGCTTTGTTTCATTAAACATCCATGTGTTATCAAGTCACATGATGTGGCAAAGAGTGAGGGGTCACATGACATGGTGGTTGAGTGACAACATTGTCAAGTGACCAGATGGCAAGATGATCAGGTGAGGAGGTAGTCATATGACATAGTGTTTGAGTTGTTAAGGTGGTCAGATGACAAATTGGTCAGGCGACAAGGTGGCCAGGTGACAAGGTGGCCAGGTGATATGGTATAAGTATTTGTATGATTATGTGGTGAGAAGATGACATGGTCAGGTGACAAGGTGGTTGTGTGACTATGTGGGCGATTGATAAGGTGGTCGGGTGAACCAGTCTTTGTGATAAGATAGTTTTTGGTGAGATGATCAAATGACTAGTTGGTTGAGTGACAAGGCAGTTGGGTAACAACGGGTCATATGAAGAGAGGTTACATGAGCAAGTGGTCAGGTGAACTGGTGGTTGTGTGATGAGGTAGTTGTGTGATGAGGTGGACAAAGGGTCATACGAAGGGGAGTTTTGTAGTGAGATGGGTGACTGATGAGACCAAGAGACAAGGGGGTTAACTGACGAGGTGGTTAGGAAGCACGGGGTTGTATGATGAGGGGGTTGTGTGATAAGGTGGTTGTATGATGAGGTGGCCAATGGATGAGGGGGTACAGTGACAGCATGGTCAGGTAACAATGTGGTTGCGTGATGAGGTGGTTGTGTGATGTGGTGATCAGGTAAGGAGTCTGCCAGTTGATGAAGTGGTAATTTAAGTGGCCGGGTAATGGGGTGGTCATGTGTTGAACTGGTTGTGTGGCAAGGTGGTCAGATGACATGGTGGACAGGTGATGTGGTGGTTATGTGACAAGTTGGTAAGCTTACAAATGAGGAGTTTGGTGTGAAAACTTGTACAACAGTTTTTGCAGCAGTCTATTGTCAAGGCGATTACATGATGAGGCATTCACATCAAGAGGCTGTTTAGTGATGAAGTGCTCAAATGATTAGGCAGTCTACTCTCGAGGCGATCACATGACGAGGTGACTGAATCACAAGGTGATGATGTGATGAGGTGATCTATTGTCTGAACTACCGAGTGTTTAAGCAATCCAGTGAGTTGAGTGATGGGACTTTTTAGCATTGAGGCAGTCAAGTGATGAGACGTTTGAGTCACCAAACAGCCCAGCATCGATGCAGTTGGTTGTTGAGGCAATCGAGCGATGAGACACGGTCGAGAAACGAGGCGATTGAGTGATGAGTTGGTCTGACCTCAGCAGCCACAATCAATTTTTTAATTACTAGTCCTTTAATCCTGAAAATGAGGTCAGGCTGGTCAGATATGAAATTACTGCTACTGCCATTTCCACCTCATTGTTCCCAAGTCAAAGCTGTGTCTGCACCTGCAGTTAAACGAGCGGTGCAGTTCTGGGGTCTCATTTATCAAACGGGTGTGTCATAGTGTCAGAGTTAGAATTTGTACATAAGAACCTCCAGTATGGACAAAAGAGTTGCCATTTATCATATATGTCTATGTACAACGATACAATATGAACAGTGATGTATATCAAAGTTCCTAAACTGGTATGTACGTGCACATGTACAATCATTAGCATAAACAGATATGCCCAGACAAAATTGCCATATATGGTAATGAAGTCCTATTGCACAACGATGAAGTACAATTTTCTTTATAAGGACTTATTTTGACGGCGACTTTCAGTTCCCAGCATCTTTTGTTACTTTTTTCCTTCACTAAATTCAAGTGTTTCTATTGTTTAATTTTTCGCACCTGTCTAAAACTTATGTTTCAATTTGCTTTTGTTTGTTTTCATGTTAGCGCTAAAGCTGATGCTCCTGTCATAGTTCCTGGTATTCCATATCCCTGGTATTCTGTATTTTTGTTTTGTACTTTAGGGGCTTTTTTGTCACGGGAATTAAATAACCGCATTGAATTAAATATTGTGTGTGTGTGTGTGTGTGTGTGTGTGTGTGTGTGTGTGTGTGTGTGTGTGTGTGTGTGTGTGTGTGTGTGTGTGTGAAGGAAACACATTCAGATTTCATACCAAGTGGAGAGTGAAGTGGTGTGGGATTAATTAAATTAGCATAAGGTAATTATGCTAATTGGCTTCAATTAGCCATCAGCGTGCACAGCTTGAGCGTCGCCGCGCGTTTTATCATCAACGGCTCAATCGCTCATCTGTGATGTCATTATTAAAGCCATAATTATCTGACGGACACAGATGGGACACGGAGAGTGTCTCCCTCTCAGACGCTCTCGAAATCTTTACATATCACTCGATATCACTAGATCGGGTTCCAGATCAATGGAAGCGAGAGCCGAGCAAACCTCGAGAAATTTAAATGGGAAGTGTTGTCTGGTTCAGTCAGGTGGTGTTCTGAGTAATGATCCAAGGAGAAGCGATGATGATGATGATGATGATGATGATGATGATGGTGGTGGTGGTGGTGGTGGTGGTGGTGGTGGTGGTGGTAGTGGTGGTAGTGGTGATTAAGGTCTAATCAGAATCACATTTGTGGAGAGGCTAGGCTACACTTTAGTAGGTACTGAGGCTTAGCTGCTGGATGTGTTTGAAGCAAACATGGCAACCGAACCACCAAAGGAGCATATCGTGAAGGTACGTTCAAAGAAAATACGACTTCCTGAAGCTTCAAAAAGAAAAATATTCCTACTTATGTTTCACCGAGGCATAAAATTTCTCACGTTCCCTAAACGTCCCCCAGCAGAGAGTCCAAAGAGTCATTTTTTTTACACTTTTTGTTCTTGGATCTTGCCTTAAGGATAACTTTACCTCCACTACAGGGGGCTTCAGGGGGCAAATAAACCCTCACACGCCAGTGGGTAGAAATGGTTTGCTGGGTTTCAAGGAGGGAACGGTACTGCCGTGCCGAGTCTTTTGCTAATTTAGGATTTAGTATTCAGGGTACGTGGAAAAAAAAATGCTGTACATTTCATTTCCGGCAGAATTGTTCCTTTAATTAATTCTGTATTCAGTATGCAAATGAGGAAATGTTTTATTAACGACCACGACGCTCACCGCATGTGTACGAGAGAAATCTGGAAACACGATTGCAGCTCTGAGAAGTCTCCCAGGCGACCTTAAAAACGGAAACTCCCTTTTTTTTTTTGATACCACACACACACACACACACACACACACACACACACACACACACACACACCAAGACACTGGGGAAATAGATGAGAAAAACACAAGGTAAAATGTTCCAGCGTATTTGGGTGGATAATGAGAGAGAGAGAGAGAGAGAGAGCAGAATGATGAAATGAGGGAAGATTAGCCTACACGGAGCCAGTCAAAGTCCCCCGCTCTCTCTCTCACTCTCACACACACACACACACACACACACACACACACTCACACACTCACACATGCATCACTAAAGCAAAGTTCACACACTTTACATGGACAGATTTCAAACAGCACCCACAGCGAGGACAAAGTATTAACGACATGCTAACAGGGCCAGCTAGCATCAGGGGATGTACTCTCACACACACACACACTCACACACACACACACACACACACTACAAATGTCCTTACATCCGGCACATTGAATTACAATACACACACAACTATCTCATATTGATTTTATTCAGTGAACTACTGTATTAAGAAGCATAAGCTTATGTACAGTTTCTATGAAAATGATAACGTTTTATATAACGGCGCATTAATATAAACCTGCTGTTCTAGAAAACTAATCAACACTTTCCGCCTAATCAGGATGCAGAAGTAAAAAGCGAAGCGGTACGGACTGTACAGAGAATTCAGTGAGTGAAGGAGGGATGAACTTGTGCACATGATAAACGATGTAAAACTGGTT
>JAAGKR010004372.1:0-52500 GCA_011419295.1 Clarias macrocephalus | reverse complement strand
AGCACTAGTGAAACACTGGGACAATCGCACAAAGTCCCAGTTTGACTTGAATCCCGCTTATAGTATCTGAGTCTGTATTTATTTAAGTTCATTTGAATTTGAACTTGATGTGGCGTGGCCTAAACCAGATTTTTGTTTCATCAGAAACACTTCAATACTGAAGAAAAACAATAGCCGGTATGTATCCATGAATTCCAGAATCATCATTAATACTGTATTTCTAACATGAATAGCTAAAGAACCAACGTAGCAGGTCTGGGATTTCAACCTCACAACCTTGTGGAGGGTTAGAGGGTTAGCAGCAGCAGCTGTCAGTCTAGGCCAGATCGTCTTTCATGTCTTATTAAAAGCTGACCATAGGAGAGAGAAAAAGCAGAATAATCTTCAAAGCCCTTTCCTCTCCTCCTGTACTCGCTCCCTCCTTTGCGTTTTCCCCCGAATCTTATTAAAGAGCGACTCTATGGTGATGCCGCAGCTCGGACTATAATAAGGCAGCTAATATCTGATTCGAACCTACAGACAGACTCATGAGGACCAGTAGGTTTAAATCTAATAAAATCGCTCGTGACCAGTCTTTGGCAGGACTCATTTCATTTATTATATAAAGAAATACAATTTCTGAAACAAGAATACTTTTATTCCAGCGTTGGTTTAAAAAGATAACATGCGGTAGTGGCTTATTTAAAAACATCTACACACATCTCATAATCTACGCATTAAAGGTGTATATACATATAGAATTTTGTGCCTGTATATACGAAGGGTGTTCAAGTCAAACCAGAACTTGTGATGAACTTTCTGGTGAGTGAAGATATAAAAGCGATTGTCATTTACAGATGACTTCAACGCTGATGTGACTCTTAGCCATAGTAGAATATTTGAACGGTGCTAATGTTTTAAAGACGCCCATACGTCTGTGAATGAGGATCCCGGCCGAGGTGGTACGCCTGATCCTTGAAATGTGGTCCTCCTATGCTGATGACCTCCGGCTCAGTGTAACAGTTACGCTTCCTGCCTTCACAAACCGCCTTTTCCTAAAGTTCTACAAATGGTCCACAGAGCGATGCTCAGTTTGTTCAGGTTTATACGCACGGCGCTGATTGGACGCAATGTTTTGATTCATTTCCAGCAGCTCTGATGGTGGTGCAGCCGCCCCCGCATGAAACCATTAAACTGCATGTTTCACTGACGTATTTCACTGGCATTATTATTATGTCATGACTCTCTCACTCTTTTCTCACTCCCTTTCTCACTCATTGGCTTTCTTTTTCCCTGCCTTTCTCTCTCTCACTCTCTCTCTCTCTCTCTCTCTCTCTGTCTGTTGCTATGACTTTCTGTGTCTTTCACTTGCTTTGTTTCTTTGAGTCTCACTAAATCTCTCTCTCTCTTCTTTCACTGTCTGTCTCACTCAATCACTTTCTCTTTCTTTCATCTGTGTGGATTTGCCTGGTTAGCTCTCTCCATCTTCCTGCCTCTCTCTCTCTCTCTCTCTCTCTCTCTAATGTCTCCTTGTGTCTCTTCCCCTTTCTCTCCATTTTTGCATCCATCCCTCTTTCTCTTTTTGACTTTTTCATCATCTTTGTTTCTTTCTTTGTTAGTATCGCTCTGCTCTCTCTCTCTCTCTCTCACTCTCTCTGTATTTCAGTCACTCTCTCTAACGCCTTTTGTCTTTCTCTCTTTTTCCTTGTTAAAAATGCTCTGCCTGTCCCTCAGTCTGTTTTTGTGTCTCTCTCTTTCTCTCTTCTCTCCATCTTTCTCTCTATCTCTCTCAAACTCTCTGACTTCCTTTCATTGTCTATCTCACTCTATCTACTCTTTCACTCTCTTGATCTTTTGGCATCTCTCTCTCACTGTCACACAGTTATTCTTTTTCTCGTTCTCTTTCACAACTCAATCATCATGCTTTTTCTCCTCACCATCATACCATGGTGACAGGCATTTTCACAACATGGGCATTTAGACACCACACACACACACACACACACACACACACACACACACACACACACCGTGTCTTCCCGAAGGCTTTCTAAGTTTTGACTGAACAAAACACTGATTGTAATGGCACCTTTTGGACCGTTCTGAACACTTCATTTCCACTGAAAGAAAGAAAGAGAAACAGGAAGACATGCAGAATTCACACACACACACACACACACACACACACACACACACACACACACACACACACACACACACACACACACACACACACACACACACACACAAACACCCAGCCTGTTTCACTTCCCTTTTGGGCTTTAAACAAGCTTAAGCTGCTATTTGTGGAGAGAAACGACGAGTTTTTACAGCCACCACTTCCTGTGAGAAAGAGCAAAACAAATACTAGAAAGACATTAAACACAAAGCAGGAAGCAGAACTGTCTGAAGATTCAATTAAATTTCGTGTTAACTGTGTAATTGATGAGCAGCGCCGTTGCATCCGAAAGCACAAAAGTCTCCACGCATGAAAAGTCCCTTTGTTCCGAGCGGTGTGAATGTGGGACGTCGATACCAAGCACTGAGTGCCGCTAATGAATTACACCAGAGCGCTGTCAGATCCTGCACCCTGATTGGTCAGGAGGTACTGATAAGTTTTCTAGAACAGCAGCTCTGACAGAGATGCAGGTTTATGTATATTAATGCACTCGTTCTAAAATGACAGTATTTCTATAGTAACAGTTTAGTCACAAAATAAGAACTAATTGTTTCACAGGCGCTCAATGTAACTATAAATTGATAAGAAAGAAACGACTACAATAATGCTCTATAATGAAAGGAAATAAGTTTGGCTTGTTGGCAAATTGGCAACTTCAGGAAACTCAAATCCAACAATAATTATTTTCCCAGAAGAGCGCACATGGTCCGTAGTCCCTTTCTCATATACACTGTAATGTAATATACAGCATTTTAAATATGGAAGGAGGGCAGAGTCTGTGCTCCAGAGATAAACGCTGTCTCATGGGAAGCAGTGTCAGGGCAATTATTTTATTCCATGGTGGACTGCTATGCTGATGAAAATAAATAAATAAAATAGTAATATTCTTACAATATAGGGCACTGGTGGCTCAGTGGTAGGTGTTTTGCCTGCCATGCAGAAGGCCTGGATTAGATTCCCAGCCACTGGATGCAGTGCCCGTCCCAAGTCCGGATAAAATGGGAGGGTTGTGTCGGGAAGGGCAGCCGGAGTAAAAATCTGTTCCAAACTCGTATGTGTTGACCCGATGTTCCGCTGTGGCGACAATATCACCATGGTAATAGATAGAGTACCAGTCAAACATTTCTTATTCAATGTTTTTTATTAATTTATCTTTATTATTTTTAACACTGTATATTAGTAATGAAGACATACGTAAAATTATAACATAAATATGGAATTAGGTAGTCAACAAAAAAGTGTTATGTTTTATATTCCAAAATCTTCAGTGTAGCCACCGTTTGCTTTGATGACAGCTTTGCACACTCTTGGCACTTTCTCAGGCTGAGGTGGAATGGAAGAGCTTTCCATCAATCATGAGAGACTTCCCAGAGCTGTTGAGTTCTTGATGGCTACTTTTCCTTCACTCTCTTGCCCAATTCATCCTAAACTACCTCAATTTCACTCTCCTTCTTGGAGAAAGCTCTTATATAAACTAGAGGTCACTGCAAATTGACCTAAAGGCAAAATGGTAGCCATGCAGGTGACCTCAGTTTTGGCAAAGGCACCAATAGTGTCACCATAAAAGATTCACCATCACAAATTCAGGAACCGTCTGTTCACACTCTCTAAACAGACGGTTGTAAAATTTGTCTAAAATTTGTCTAAAAGTCTAAAATTTAGACTCACTTCATTTCTCTTCTGAAATAATTGTTTCTTTGCTTCAGTTTGACCATGTAGTCCTGATTCATGTCGTCTCCTCTGTACAGTTGAAATATGTCTGCCTCTTAAACCCCATTTATATGGGCTCTAATCTGAGGTGCTGTAAATCTGCAGTTTCTGAAGCCGGTCATCCTAATAATCTCATCCTCTGCAGCACAGGTAGCTCTCGGTCTTCATTTCTTGAGCCGATCCTTATGAGAATCAGTTTGATCATAGCCATTGAAGGTTTTGCAACTGCACTCAGGGATACATTCGAAGTTCTTGAGATTTTTCGGATCTATTCATGTTAATTTCTCATCAAGTAATGATGAAGTATCTTTTTTTCCTTAATTAACTGAGTGTTTCCTGCCATAATATGGATTTGAACAATAGATGTAGTAACACTAATAGGGCTATTGACTCTGTCCCCAACCTTCCTCTGCACAAGACAACTGATGGTTTAAAGCACACAGAAAAGAAGACAAGAAGACAAGAAATGTCACAGATTAACTCTTGACAAGGCATACCCATGAAATAAAAACCATCCCAGGTGACTACAGGTCATGAGTGTCCCAAGCTGTCATCAAACGTAGCTACTTTGGACAATCTAAAATCTAAAAAATAATATATTTATTTTGTTTGTTTGTTTGTTTGTTTGTTTGTTTGTTTGTTTGTTTTTACTGCATAATTCCATACATGTTCTTACACTATTTGGATGGCTTCAATATTAATGTACAATGTTGAAAAGAAGGAGAAGGTGTGCCCAAACTTTTGACTTGTAAATATATAGTGGATTTCTTTATTTTATTATTTTCAACATTGTACAATAATAATTTGTGCCTATGACAAAGGATGTTGTGCTGCCTGCCAATGTGTGAAAAGGTTCGATCACATCACCTGATTATAAAGGCAGTGCAATATTTTACCACCTCAAATGCAAACACATTTAAATGTAAAAAAGTAATGTGTGGCGATATATAAGCAATTAAATAGATCTTTTGTGTGTTGATTTCATTTATTGAATCGATGGGTCAGTTTCCAGTTCACAATTGATTCACACTTTTTAAACGATTTAGGTCGTCTGTCTAAAATCCTATGTGCACCAAACATGTCTGATATATATTTAATAGGAATTTTATACAACAAATTTTGCAGAAAGCACAAAGCGCTTCCAACTTCTGCAAAATACTTGCAGCATTCACAAGATTATCGCCTCTTTATGTGACTTATTTACTGCCACCTACTGGACTGGAGTGTGGAGCAGAAGCTCAGCAGAAAAAAATATATATATATTACTTTATATGAGACATCAACACATTACTATCGAATCAAACCCAATCGGAAAGTTCAACTCTCATTGGAACTTGTGATATGTCTCGCACAGAGACAGACTCTGAGATCCACCTAACATAAAAACTTTGACAGAAAACACACCTCTGTAGCATGAAATAAATAAAAAAAACATGCTGTTACCGATATGATTCATGCCATAAGTCAGTCTCCTGACTCAAACCGCTCTCAACAAGAATTTCAATTACTGAAGACCATGGGCCAAATGAGCAAAAAGTGAACTCACACGCCTGAAGGCGCTTCATCACCAAACCCCAGTGACTGGAATGGCAAATATTCAATCACAAGATAAAAGGCTCAGTCTTATACAGTGCATGAGTAATGTAATACAGCTGCACAATTCATTATGTGCTGATCCCAATCAGAAACATCCTGACTGTGTGTTTCTGAAATGAGTTGTCCTTAAGGATTAACACAAATGCTGATACATATAGATGAAAAGGTGAATAAAATGCAGCTTTGTTTATGCATATGTGATAAAATGGAGGAAAATTGGATAAAATGAGTTTAATGTTCAGCAATGTCTTTATGATTAGCAGTTTATCAGCCGTTATCATGTCTAACAGAAAAATAGTTCATATCAGACGCAGGTCGCCAATTTTAATGACTGATATTAAGATTCTTACTAAAGCTAAATATCAAAAGCACATGTTGAATATGTATTCTGCTTATCCCTTTATAAGCTAAACTATATTTAGTCACATGACTAGAGTTGATTTTTATTATTTGAGAAAGAGACAGACATAATGTGGCACCGAACACCTTTTAACTAAAGAAGAGTTCACACAGGACAGCAAATTTATAAACTATTCAGGACAGACTGTCACATTTAATTCCACACAAAAAAAACTTTCACTGGCAGAGACAGTATTGTTTAAAAGAGATGCAAATCTGAAATCGTTAACACACCAAACACCACCAGGAAGGTGTTTATACCAGGGGTTCTCTAACGAGGTTTCTCTCTGGGATTAGTCACCTATGAGCATTGATCCTAAGTGTATTTATTTTTATTTCTTATTTTGTAATACATTTTAATAGCACCATGATCATGATGATTTCGTTTTTTTTTTTTTTCTTTAGATTTATTATATTTGGCATAGGTGACTTGAAATGAATGCTTTGAAAAAAGTAAATAATAATAATAATAATAATAATAATAATAATAATAATAATAATAACAGAGTTCCTGATGTGTTCTTCTCTTCCTAAACAGGTTCTATTAGTTACCTTGTCTAACAGGTGCAAGAATTAAACCCTCTTTTCCGGAGAGTGTGTTACTGAGTGTGTTCTCATTAAAAGGTTAATAAAGGCTGAAAACAAGCAAACCTAATGTCAACCATGCGTCTAACCTGAAGCCTTATATATATATACACTAGCATTAGTGGTTTTAGAAATAGTTAAAATGTTAAAGCTAAAAATAATCTGCTGATCTTTAATGTAATCAGTGATATTATTATTTCAGTCTTTCTGTACGGCAGAACTCTGTCTAACTCATTGATACAAAGAAATCACAAAACCTGTAAGGTTGAGTATCTGTTTACACTAAGTTGTACTTCTTTCATCGTCGGACAAATACACTCAATTACATTTCAAAGTAGATTATTACATCTGGCACATGACTATTTATAACATAATGTTTACTCAATATTTAGATTTTAGCGTATAACACTGGGTCCTTAGTTCATGGATTTTACATGCCCTCACCTCGGACTGCTGTGGGTTGCTTATCTCATAGAGGCATTTCACACCAGAGTTTTGAGCATATGAGGACTGGGTTTAAACTTCCCGCAGGAAGAATAAACATACATTGATCTGTCCATTCCTCTTTGTAAATTCAGTTTTCAAAGGTTACAAAAATTTTGTTGTTGTTGTTGTTGTTGTTTCTGTCTTCCGCATACTCTGTGTAGTTACGTTAAACTATCTCATTGATTGGCTCTGTTGAGTGACTTGTACAGCCACTCCCACTTCGATGGCGAAAGCACTGTATTCCGCAGAAAAAGCGACGGCAGCTGTGAGGTAACCTGGACCAAAACTGCTCATAACTTAACCCTTCTACTCAACATTTTGATTTAATTTATTGCCAGTATTAAACTTCAGGCAAATCCTGAAGGAGTGGCAAAGTTTCATTAAATACTGTCAAACCAGTTTTTTTCTTTTTTTTTTTTTGTGATGCTGTGATAAAATAGGTGGGACAGACATACAGACAGAAATCTCTTCAAGGGGGCGGGGGGGACTGGTTTCTGGTCCTCCAATGTATCGATCATAAAGATATCAATGAAATAGTGAGTTCTGACCAATATACAGACAAACGCTTTCTTTTATTTGTTTCTTTATTTAGATAGATAGATAGATAGATAGATAGATAGATAGATAGATAGATAGATAGATAGATAGATGTTGATATGTGCATTCTGCTGATCTCTTTCTCTCTCTTCTCTCTCTTTCTTTTAGCAAACATGTACACGCAAAACAAGCAAGCAAACAAATAAACGACATCCAGAAGGAATTCACTCCCAGGAGTGCCCTTGTACAGACATAGGATCCTCCATCACACTTAAGAGATAGATAGATAGATAGATAGATAGATAGATAGATAGATAGATAGATAGATAGATAGATAGATAGATAAGGAACTTAAAAAGTTTCAGGTCGCCTGGTTTGGGATCCAAGCTGCACCAAACCTACATGCTTGCGCTGCTGCGCACACGTGTCAGGATGTCATGCTGTGTGTGTGTGTGTGTGTGTGTGTGTGTGTGTGTGTGTGTGTGTGTGTGTGTGGTGGACTCACGCTGCTGTTCTCTCCCGTCCAGTGCACCATCGCCTGGTTGTGCGCCGCGTCTCCTTTCAGCACGAACGAGCTGCTGGTGAGAGTCGCCGCTCTGGGCGCCGCTGACCTCGCGAGCCTCCGCGGTGCCGCTCCGCTCTCCTGCCCTTCATCCTCCTCATCCTCCTCCGCCGCCGCCGCCGCCGCCGCCGGACCCTGAGCGCGGAGGAGCAGGCGCGGATGCTGCTCGTCCCTCCGGTTCAGCACGTCGACACCCACGCCGGAGCCGCTGCACAGAGATCCGTGCACAGAGATAATCCACACCAGCGCGACGAACAGGTGCGCGACCTGCGCCATGACGCGCGCCCGGGTCTGCTGTGTACCTGCGTGTGTGTGTGCGCGTCCGTGCGTGTGTGTGTGTGTGTGTGTGTCTCTCTCTCTCTCTCTCTCTCTCTAAAGCCACGGAGAACCGATTCACGGGGAACAACTGAACGGCAGCTCTTCACTGGGAGAGAGAGAGAGAGAGAGAGAGAGAGAGAGAGAGAGAGGAGCGGTGATGTCCGCGTGCCAGAAGGCGAGAAACCGGGAGTACCGGGCTGCCATCTGCTGACAGGCGCGCGCTCAGATCCCGTCTTCAAGTGGAAAGGATGAAAGTGAAAGAAAGGAAGGAGGGAAGGAGGGAAGGAGGGAAGGAAAGAGTACTATTGTATTCATACAGAGCTTTTACAGCGGACTGTGTCACAAAAGCAGCTTCACAGAATAACAGAACGAAATAAGTTGACAAGTGTGATGTAATATTCATAAATCATGAAGAGCAGAGTGAGCAAGTTCTGGGCGGGGGGGGGGCGATAATAATATGCGATAATTTAACGTAAATACACAGAGTGTGCGGAAGACAGAAAGAACAACAACAACAACAACAACAACAAAATTATGTAACTTTTGGAAACTGAATCTACAAAGAAAGAAAGAAAGAAAGAAAGAAAGAAAGAAAAAAAGAAAGAAAGAAAGAAAGAAAGAAAGAAAGAAAGAAAGAAAGAAAGAAGAACAATAGGATAGTGGAAATAAATGAACAAACAAAATTTGGATTTTTGCCGACCTCCATTAAGCCAAACTTTGTAAGGTATAATTCATAACAATTAATAACTGAAACAGAAAGCGGTTAAAGAAATATAGATTTTAAAAATTCTTATAAAACGACATTATTGAAAAAGGATTTAGCGACTTTCAATATTGGTATGTTAAAGCCTGGACATTAAATTTAAATTAATTATTATATATATAATACCCAATAATATTGTGTGTGTGTGTGTGTGTGTGTGTGTGTGTGTGTGTGTGTGTGTGTGTGTGTGTGTGTGTGTGTGTGTGTGTCATTTAAAGTTAACCATTTACAAATGTAAAAGCTGTGTTTAAATATTAGTTATAATTCATTCATAATTCATTTAAAAATGCAAATGTAGTCAACCAGTGCAAAATTTTGCTCATCCACGCAAGGTGTAACAATATGACACTACGTCATAACAATCCGTTAATTTAAACAATTTATTAATACATAACAAATATATTACTAAAGTTACTGTAAAAATGCATAATGAGATATAAAAACGAGTCACGAAGTCAAAAGTAGAGTTAGTAAGTCATAATGACAAAATATTAAGTAGCAATAATGAGATACCCGGTCATAATTAGTAGTCAAAATTATAGTACTGCTAGTCAAAACTGAACTAGTAAATCAAAACTATTATTTAATCTTTAAAAATATCACGTTAATTTCCAAATAATACCAAACAGAGCAAGGAGTCTCATTACACACTAGGTTACTCATTATATACCCAAACCTTACCTTCCTAATAAACCGCTGAATAACTGTAACTCTCAGCAAAGCATACATCGCCATCTAGTGGCCTGAATTGTCCCTTTCAGGCTGATGACATGGCAAGATAAAAAAAAAATAAAAAAAAAAGAAAATCACATAAAATAAAATTTTATTTAATGTTTGTATCATTTTGGTGTTGTTGTTTTTTGTTTTTTTTTACATGAATGGCAGAAAATGATCTTTTCCCGAATTCAGCCACCATGTGATAAGATTTGCTCAAGCACTAACAACCCTGGCCTTAATTAGAAATGAATCATTTTTCTAAAAGGGTCTCAGAAGGCCATTGTTCCCTCAGATCTGACATCTCTCATGTTTTTTTTTTTCCTTGAGTGTAAACAGAACACTCCAATGTCCCTTTCTTTTCCATCAACAACCAACCCCAGAATCCAAACAGTGTACAAATCCGGACATGCTGCAGAAACATAAAAGGACAATATTCTGTTTATCAGAATCGTGCACAATGTAACCGATGCTGACATTTCTACCTCAGCATGGCAGCCCTCTCTATTACATGACATGGAGAGGCTCTGGCATCCCACAAGGCTAAGTAGTCAGTCCGCTTTTATTATTTTATATACGTATGTCCAGTTTCTGTTTTCTAACTCACTCTTCTACCATACCTCAACCTTAGAAATACGCAAAAATAATCCCCTCAAAAATCCATCTACGTCTGCATATCCTTCTGAGTCACCTGCTTCTCTTACATTAAACATGCTATTAGCTAGCAATTTCATCAGCATATGATAATTCTAGTGCTTGTTGAACTCTCATATGTCAACATATGGCAACCCTGAACCCCAACTTCTTCTATATATTCTCTCTTCCAGGCCTGTCTTATTTTTATACCATTAATTAATATTAGTAGATACATTCACATATATTGCTGGACTACACTAAAGCTAGTTTTACTTATACATATACAGATTTATTTTAATCCTGCATCTGTACATTTCAAGTCTTCTAAATATACAGTATCTCTGAGCAGAGACTCAGTTAACTCTGATTGACTTTGTTCTTCAAGAGCAGAGGAGGGTTTTTTTTTTGCCATTTCTTTTGCTTAAGCATGATAATGTGATTATGTGAGCATTAGTGTCACTAAGTTGTCTTTCTCCTGGGCTAGAATATTTAATCTACTTTTGCTGAGAATTTCCTGTGTGATCCTTATTGAATTGAGCTTTGTCAGTTGTGCATCAGTGTCAGGTTAACATCAAACGTGTTTAATTTCTTGGAACCAGCTGGTCTAACAAAAGAACACAGTGCATTTATCCACCTTGCTGTGATTGCGTAAAATGCAAATAAACAACATGTGGATGAATGAATACAGGACACTAAATACACAGAACATGTAAACTGTATCTGTAAAATACCCAGCATGCCACTGGTAGCGAAGATGTTCCTAAACCTTGGCCAGAAGGCAGGAGGGTCCATCAGGGGTGTGAGAGGCATCATCCTCAATGCTGGAGGTTTTTGGGCTGCTGTGGTTATTGTACAACGTGTCAGTTGTGGGTAGAGAGACCTCAATGACCTTTTCAGCTCCTCTCACAATCCGCTGTTGGATTTTGCAGTCGGAGCATGTGCAGATCATGTACCAGATGGTAACACAGCTAGTCAGGATGCTCTCTATTGTCTTTGGTAAATGTTTGTGATGATGGGAGGGGAGGAGTTTGGCTCTCTTCCGCATCTGCAGGAAGTGGAATCACTGAAAGGCCTGTCTTGGTTAGGCAGGTGGTATTGGAAATTCATGTGCACAGGAACCTTGGCATTATGAATTCTCAGCACAGTTGGCTTGTTGCTGTTTAGTGCTGAATGGTCCACTCAGATCCACCTGAAGTTGTCAATCATTTCTTTAGTCTTATCACCAATAAGATTGTCTCTATAACATTCTGTGAGCTGGTTCACCTCCTTCCTGTATGCTGACTCAATCAATGTTGCTGATGAGACCCAAACTGTAATGATAGACATTGGATGCAGAGGATGTAGTCATATCCAGAGGGCTCAGCTTAATTATCAATTGTTGTTGGATTATTGAGTTGAATGTTGGACTGAAGACTATGAATCATATCCTTACATAGTTGTCCTTTTTGTCAAGCTGAGAGAGAGAGAGGTAGAACGGGGCAGTGGTAGCTCAGCAGGTTAAACATTGAAGGTCATTGGTTCAAACTCAAGATCCACCAAATGGACACGGTTGGGGCCCTTCAGCAAGGCCCTTAATCATATCTGATCCGGCGCTCTGACCCGGCACATCTTCCTAACAAAGATGAGAGATGTAAAGAAAATAATTTCATTGTGCTGTAAAAGTATATGTGACAAATAAAGGCTGTTTTAATGAACCAGTTATCGCGTCCTTCATTGAGAGTCGTACCTAAGTAAACTCATTTTATTACAGTAAATATTTCACATATCTTTACTTCAATTGATTAGTTTTATTAGAAGATACTTTTACTCCACTACATTGTACAGGAAATATCTGTACTTTTACCTGTCTACATTTCTGCATGTTGTTGCCTTACAGAATTACTGTATACAGTGGTGTGTAGTATTTGAAGTGCACCACCTGCTGACCATTATGTGTAATTGCATTAATTTTATGCCACGATTAATAATATTACAGGTATTTGAAACAGTGATGAAAACACACAGTTCCCAGTGTTAAATGGGAGAGGGAGAGAGAGAGAGAGAGAGAGAGAGAGAGAGAGAGAGAGAGAGAGAGAGATTTACTACAAAAAAGGCTACTGTGAGCTAATACAAGCTCAACATTTTTGAAGCTTTAATGCATTTGAAGGTGAGTGATTTAGAAATTTTATTCAAGCAGACATGTAAAGGACATATACATTTACTTGAGTATTATTTGATCTAGGGTATATCTGCTTGTATTCAAGTGCATTATTTGTGGACTTTTCCCACCACTTGTGCTTGAGACAGAAGGTGTACCAAAATGGGTCTAGTGTGGCGGCAAGATCTGTTTCATGACTAGCCACTCAAATACTTTTCAATGATAAGAGGTTAGAGTTTAAAGAGTTTAATGAGGTAGCAGTCATTCAGGCAGAATAGGGATGATTCTTCAGCACAAGGAGGAAGATTCATGCTTCAAGGTTAGTCAACTTAAAGCGCATAAGGACAGACGCTTGCCTCAGGGAGCTGTTAAATATGTTTGTAAGGACATATGCCACCTGATTAGCACATTGCCTGAGCAGCAGGGCAGGTATGGTGTCATGGTGACCTGCAGCTTTCCGTGGATTAACTCTGGGCAAAGTCTTGCTTTAGCAGTTAAAGCAGGATTCAAGTGAAGAAATCAGTTGTGTTTACATAATGAAATCCAATAAGCATTGTTAAAGTCCAAGGCAAGAGTCAAAAACCCAGGTAGATAACATTAAATTAGAGAAATCCTTAATTACAAAACTCGAAACATGGAAATAGGAAACAGGCTTGGACTCAAAGTTAAGACGATAAATCTTTGCAAAGACAAAGGGCACAATTCAGAGCAGAACAAGGAACAGGTGCGTACAATGGACATTAACATAAATCACAATACTAGGTGAAGATAAGACGCATAAATCTCAACAGAACAAAATCACAATGCAAGCAAAGAACTTAAATAAATGAAGATATGAAAAGGGAAATAAATACATGGACTTAGATAAGGGAAATCAATTTATAACCAATATATATATAAAATATATGTTCAGCAATGCCCTCGTAAAAGATATATGAATAAATATGTATCCCAATTTGGTAAATATGATGCCATGACTGGAAAGTGGAAGAGACTGAGAGTCTGACTGAGTAATCCAGGACGAAATACAAAGAGTCATTAGGTTTGCACATCGTGCCAAAGCAGCACATTGCGGAAAGATGGTGGGACTCTGTTGATCTGATTGTTATCATATCTCAGTGCTAAGGGGCTAAAACCCTTTTAGACTGTTTAACTGAGCATAAAACATGGAAAGGAAATTAGGAAATGCTGCTTGTGTAAATATCTAAGCCCTTCAGACCAGAACTTGGTTGAATCATAGTGTGTGGGATGTTCACCTGTTTTTCCTGGCAGATTGGTTCCAGGTTCTTCAGATTGGAGGAACATTGGTTGTTTATTGAATGCAATTTTCACACAGTGCCATGAACATTCAAGGAGTGAGATCCAGACTTTGACTTGACCACTGTGGAACGATTATGTTTGTAACCACTGATGTACTGCTATGGCATTGTGTTGAGGCCATGGTCCAGCCAAAAGTGGTAGCTTCATTCATTCGTTTGTTCTTTCACATAGAGGGTGGGGGGGGGGGTACTAACAATTTAACAATTTAAAGCTACTGTGAGTGAATAAAAACTTAGAACTTTTGTTACTTAATGAAAGTTAATGGGAAGTACTTTTGTATTTTTACTCACATAGAATTGTAAATGCAGGATTCTTTTTACCCAGGGCATCTCTACTTTTACTCAACTACAGGAATTGTGTACTTTGCCTATAACTTGTGCTTGGATGGCAGTGCTTGCCAGTCCTCTAGATATAATTTACACTCCACTGCTAAGTGATGTAAGTCTATTACTTTATATTTATACTTTCTAAGAATGCACCTTAGTCTTAAATTTCACTCTTACTCCTACAGTGACATTTAACCTTCACCTAAGTATCTAAGCTTTCATATTTCAAAGATAAAGGTCAATGAAAAGTTAGTCATGTCATTGGAGCTTCTGTAATTCTGTAACCTGGGGGAGTTGAACATGAAAAAGAGAAAATAGCAAAAAGTGGCATAGACAGATACAGCAGCGCATTGCTCTCCCCTTGGTGTTTAATGTATAATGTATCTTGTCCCGATTTTTATAGTCGTTTTTTTTCCTTCTGTGTATTATTTGTACTGTTTTGCTTTTCTCTGTCATTTTTTATTTATTATTTTTTTTTTTTTACAGTTTAGTCTGGTTGTTTAGATCATTGGGATTTGCAGCCTATTTGATTATTCTATTGTTCTGTTCTAATGTGCAGTTAGATAAATATTTGTTATTCAGACACATCTGATCAATTCTTATTAAAAAGCAGTATATGCATTTGTTGTTGAACAGGCTGTTACTATAGAAACGATAACAGATTAGATGAAGCACATTAACATTACCCTGTGATTAGCTGATGCACTGCTGTCAAAGTTGCTTTAATGGAAAATTAATTAACACCAGATCTGGGAATTTGGCAGCGCTGTGTGATAAACACAAATAATTGTTACTTCATTACATTAAATTAACTGAACCTGAAAAACAATATACACTGTGTTTAATCTTGCTTTATTTGCTATTTGCTGATTTTTAATTTTTTTAAAGGTAGTGCCAAATTAAAACTCTGAAGATTTAAAACAGATGGGATGCTCCTAACCTGCAACTTTGCACTTAAATGGTTATATTATGCAAAATGAGGTTATAAATCATATTCTAAAGGTTTTTCTTCTGCCAACATTGGATAGCAAGGCTTTCCACATCTTTCTTGTGGAATTTCTTTTTTTATTATTATTTTTCATCTTCGTCAACAACATTAGCAGCAACAGTAGAAGGTAACATTAAGTTAAATGTAAATTCCTGCCTTATGAATCATACATTGTGTTTGATTTGCCCTTGTTATAAAATCACTGGTGAAATGAGTCTGTTCCTTTTAAACACGGTTAAGACAATGGAACATATGTTTCATCTTTTTCTGAACATTTTTCCGTTTTGTTTCTAATGGAAGTATGGCATTGTGATGTCAAATTCCTGGGTTATTATTTTTTTCCTTTATAATTATATTTAAAAAAAAACACTCACTTGCACACACCATAAATCCTACATTATAGGCAATTTAGAAGTGCCAATGAGCCTGTCTTTGGAGGAAACCACAGGAAAAGGGAGGAAACCCACCAAGCACGAGGAGAACAACATATTCCCTGTTTTGTTTTTAAAATTAAGTCCCATATTCTTTTCCCATAATTATTCCATAAAATATTCTCCTTCCTTATGTCACACTAGCGTTAGTACCTGTCATTGATAGGTAACGAGCTTGTAGGAATAAAAGGTTAAAGCCAAAAAATAATCTGATGAGCTTTAATGGAATCAGTGATATTATTATTATTTCAGGTTGACGCTCACGTACACGTCTGTTTGTCTGTCTGTACGGCAGAACTCTCTGTCCAACTTATTAATACATAAGAAATCTAATTCTGTAAGGTTGAGAATCTTATGCCTTGTTCACGCTAAGTTGCATTTGTGGCATTGGACTATGGTTTGGAAGGGCCCTGGTTCAAATCTCATGACTGCAAAGTTGTCCCCGTTGGGCCCTTGAGCAAGGCCCTTAACCCTCACCTGCTCAGACATATAATGAGTTTAAAATGTAAGTTGCTCTGGATGAGGGCTTCTGCCAAATGCTTAAATGTATTTCTACATTGTAAATTGAAGCAGCTTATACTTTCAGTGCAGATATTTTACACGCCCTCATCTCGGACTGCTGCGTATTTGTTTGCTCTAACGACCTGTGTTTTATCTCATAGTGGCTTCACATGACTGCTTTAATTAGCACCATGATAACACTTATTCTAAGGCAAGTGCTATTATTCCTTATTAACTTTCCATAGATCAGCCTGACAGGAACTCAGTGAGTCAGGCACATTTAATGCAAACTTTATAGCCTTGCTATAAAACTCCGCAACATGTCATTGTTTAATGTTCCACAGGAAACATCAATACTTGACACAAAGAGGAAGAGGTTCATGATGCCCATCACGAATAGAGACAGTAACTCTTCTGAGAAAACGAAATCTTCAAAGGAAAATAGAATGCCAAACAGCTAAGTGTAGAAAATCCTGAATCTAAATAAGGTGACTGATTAGAACACTCAAATCACATTGATAAAACGTTCCACCTTTATGGTGCCCAGGCACTAGTTAGACACTGGGATAAGTGCATTAGTGTAGCAGGGGATTATATAGAGAAATAATGGGAGATTACTGTGTTCTATGGTACTGCACAATTAAAAGTCCCATTTTGACTCGAACACCCAATTAAACCATTTCTCCAGCTTGCTAGAAGGTGCTTAGTAGGTATTGGTCCATATCCATTGAAACTCACTAAGCTACTGCAGAACATTAGTGTAAACGTGGGCCAGATGAAAAATATTTGACTCCCTTGTGCCAAAATAATCCCTTACTGAAACTACTGAACGTCCCTTACTGAATGTGCTCTGGTGCCTAGCAGATAAACTGAACACATTATAACACACATTAAATAAGTGTTGATAAGCATTTGATGAAGTTATCTAACTGACAATGTAATTCACATTTACACTAATTATAAAAGAGTATAGTTGAGGAGGCACAAAAATGAAACAAGCTGAGAACTGAAAGAGTCTCAACAATGTCTCATCAAAGGCATGCACTCTCAATAACGGAAAAAGAGAAACGTATTTTTAGAACAGCCTTGTTGATTGCTATGAGAGCAAGGTGTGCTTGACTTTAGGCGATAACCACAAACGCAGTCATTGCGTTGGCAATTTTTCCTCTTGACCGTTTCCTTATACACAGACCTTTCCTTTTTGTGATATAAAATAAAGATAAGGAACCTTTCAAACCATCATCATCATCAGCTGCAGTTATGGTCTCTTATTCTGGTTCTCTCTTTCTGGTTCTAGTGATCTTTCAGTGCTCCACAATTAGCAAAAGTAAGTAGAAAATGAATATATATTCTTTTTACATATTGCGCACCACTTCCTGTGTTTCTGACTGTTTATCTTGTCTCAATCACAGGTGAAGTCATGACCAGCTTCTGTTTAAGTAGAGGTGTACAGCCAGTGAACGGTGGATAAAACTCACATTCTGGTTGCATATACATATTAATCAATCTTTATATACAGGTGTCATATATGATGCGATATATGTTTTTAAGATAGTGAAAAATGCTTAAATGCATATACAGATTTAAGATACACATTATTGATTACCTGAGTTAAAGTGAGTATTAAGTGCTTAATTCATCTGTTGTATCATCAGCATTATTACAGCCAGGTTATGCAGGTTATGCACATTTCTCTTTGTGACGGTCTGTGTAAGGCACATGTTCTCTTCTTTAGCCACAACTACACCTCGAGAGGAATACACAGAGCAGCAACACCACACAACAACACCACAGGGAGGTTCACGTAAGTCACGCAATTTTCTTTGTCGTTTAAATCTATAAATTTGTAATTTATACAAATTTGGCCCAAGACTGTATTGATTATAGAATTTGATTGCATTAAGACTACTTAAAAATATTTTTTCAATTATCAATTTGTTTGATTTTCTACCAAAAATAGCATCTTGATAACTTTCTTAAATATCATTGCAGTGATGTGAAGAAATGCTGTAAATTAAGAAATCTGTACATAATGCAAAACGAGCAAACTGGAAAAGAATCAAAATTAAATAATTATTTGGTGTGACTACACTTTGGCTTCAGTAGCATTTAGTAGCATATTCTGGACAGATGAGTCAAAATTAGAAAAGGATTTTGCCTTAGAAGGAAGCAGGGTGTTAGCCAGAGGGCTGAAGACCTGTACAATAAAGATTGTCTGCAGGCAACAGTAAAGCATGGTGGTGGTTCTTTGAAAGTTTTGGGGTTGTATTTCTGAGATAGTGATTCGGTCAGAATTAATGGGATTCTCAATGCTGAGAAATACAGCCAGATATCCATCATGCGATGACCCCAAACATACAGGCAAAGTCATTAAGAACTTTCTTTAACATCGACTAGTCTGACTGGGATTACATGAGGAGACAGAAGGATTTAAAGCAGCCTACAGATCTGTGGTTAGATCCAGTGGCGGCCGGTCTTAAAGTTAGGCAGAGAAGAACGCTCCTTTAACATGCAATTATTTAACATGATAATTATTTATTTTAATAATTTATATAAAGTCATTTAGTCACAATATTCCACTGTATTTCTTAATATAATTTATTTGCAATTTTAAAAAGTCTAAACTGTATTACGTTCATTTGTGTTCGTGTACGCGGGCTGCCGGACAAACGAGTGTCTATGTAGGCATGTACGTTTTGAAAAGCATGTGACTTGAGGCTGAGCTCTGATTGGATCTTTTTAAATCATCCTTGGGGTGCAGCACTGAGCCCACCCACTTTTGCTCTTAGCGAATCAATATTGTTTTTAAATATTTGGGCTCATGTGATTGGACCATGTGATTCTCAACGAGTCTTTTCCAGCACTTCTTATGGCGAGCGGAGCTGCTGACTGGATGTGATGTGAGTCAGGCCATTATTTTACTAATTAGTAGTAATGATGCTTAATCACCTGATGAATGGCTATTTACAGGCGAGTATAATCAGAGTATTAAAAGTTTAATTTTAATTTTGTTTGCGCCCCCCAAAATTTTTTTTGCACCAGCCACCACTGGTTAGATCTCGGAGGTGTTGGGAACAACCTACCTTCTGAGTTTTTTTTTTTTTTTAATGTGTGTAAGTGTACATAGAAGAGATGATGGCAATTCTGATTGTGCAGTAAAAGGGTGGTCACACTAACTTGGATTTGACTTGGATTTCTCGTCTGTTTATTTACTTTCCATTTTGTTCATTGCCAATAATCAACTATTAGCACTTTTATTTTTGAAATCATTCTTACTTTACAGCATTTTCACACTTTTGCACAATACTGTAGGCCATTTTTAATTTTAGCCAAATGAGTTAATACCTCACCCGTTATTAACACACAGGTCCAAACCCGGAGGAATGTTGTATGAGTTTCTCTTTTACACTGCCTTCTAGCAAACCCTCAGCAAGACATGAAGACACCAGAGTGGACTGTCAAGAACGTGTACTCATGCAAGTTTTCTCCTGCATTTCATACATGCATTCATTCTGATTTTACAATAAGACTTTGTCTCACTTTACATATATACGTTTTAACCACCAAATCACTGAAAATTCCAATTATATTAATGCACTTATTCTAATATGTAACTGTATGTAACATCTCTATGCATGAACTAATGCATAAAATAATGAGTGATGGGATGAACTTCAGTTCATGTAAGTGCCATATTCTGAAGTTCATCCCATCACTCATTATTTTATGCATTAGTTCATATAAAATAATGAGATTATCAATGTTTATTGATAGCGATAATATTAATTGGTTAATCCACCAAATAGATAACTGGACTAATAATTAGATTACACTTCCTCATTGCAGGATCAAGACCCTTGGTGGTCTTTGTGAAGACCATGACATTGAATGGTTGCAGAAAGTCATCAACGCTTATGACTGGTGTCTGATGAAAGGTACATCCTCCCTCCATCAGTTCTGTATTTAGGAGCTCATCTCAGCTTCGGTCCTTGATCAGTGCAGCTTAAATCACATTATAAAACAGTTAGTTCCAACCAAGTAATCTGATTGAACGAGAGGCTTTCCACAAGTGGTGATATAGAGCTTAACACCACTGGGACATTTAACTATATGTATCACTCTGTGTAACAGGTATTCTAACAATCATGAATCAACTGTCAATCACAGAATGGGTGAAAGTAGGTTTGTATGGTTTTCAGAACTGGAAAGAGATGAGCGGCAGAAACACTGCCTGCCAAAACCCACAATCAAATCCAGTCACAGAAAGACTTTTCTCAAGAAAGCACATCTGATAATGTTTCTAAATTAATGTAATCTAATGTTTTAAACCAAACAAAAAAGTGAAAATGAAAATATATATCATTTTGTCTTTAATGAATCTAGAATTTAACTTTTTAAATTAAATTATAATAAACCAATCAATCAATAAAAAAATAAATAAATAGATAGTAATTTTCCAGATTTTAGACTTACGGCTAATCTCTGCTGACCTCACCTCATTATTTCTAGACTAGATTATACATTCAAATGTCTACACTATTAATGGACTTGGCACATTTGATCTGTGATTATTATCAATATGATATTGTGTCTAAAGTGTATTGATGACTGTTTATTTGCTTTACTTTAACTCCAGGTTATGCACCTGAACAGAACAGTAGTGTAATTCACCCCTTGTCCATCAATCACTTTTTAGGTAAGACACAAAGAAAACAATAAACATCACAGACCCTGAGACTTTTTTTTTATACTGGTATCCATATTTGTATCATATAAGATCAGAAAAGAAAGTTAGCACGAGATGAGAAAACAGCCTCAGAATGGACAAATGGTGTGACCTCTGTGACTGTAACTGGGGCATGGTTGTTGGTATCAGATGTACTGGTCTGGGTATTTCAGAAACTAATGGCCTACTGAAAAATTTTACGGAAAACAGTCTCTAGAGTTTACACAGAATTTATCTGACAAACCAAAAACAGCCTGTGTGCAGTGTGTTTCCTGCATGTGCAATTTGGTGTAATCATCATTTTCATCATTTATTCTGTAATTAAAGTGGTGCTGGATCTGTGCTGTATTAAGTCAAGTCAAGCCAATTTTATTTATATAGCGCTTTTAACAATTGACATTGTCGCAAAGCAGCTTTACACAATAAAAAGAAGTAAGTTTGTATGCAATGTGAATGTGTATGAATCAAAATGATAAGATTGTCCCTGATGAGCAAGCCGAGGGCGACGGTGGCAAGGAAAAACTCCTTGAGATGGTAATAGGAAGAAACCTTGAGAGGAACCAGACTCAACAGGGAACCCATCCTCATCTGGGTGATAACGGATAGCAGGGATTGATCAGCATAATTATGTGTACTGGAAGTTCAGTGTAACAGGAGATGTGTTAAAATTTAAATTAAAAGGAGTCCAGTTTGTTCCTGGAGGCTCAGGTAGACTGTAGGAAATTCCAGTCCTGAGCTATCGAACAACTGAAGTCACAGGTCCCCAGAGAACAGTTGTCAGCATCAGTCGAGGACAGGACAGTCTTCATGGAAACCATCCCCAGCCACCACATGAATCCAGGCAGACCACACGGGGCATCCATGCGACGAGATCTCCATCCAGAAGCAGGACTCCAGGACAGGTTAGACAGGTCCAGAGGGCAGAGGGGTCTGGATCACTGGCAACTCAGGAGCGAACATGTATAGCTCGACAGAGAGACAGAGAGAGGGAAAGGAGAGAGGGAGAGAGAGAGAGAGGAGAGAGCAGAAAAGGAGAGAATAGAAAATAAGGAGAGATGGCAGTTAGGTATGGTCACAGTCAACATGTATAAGGTGAATGTATATTAGTGCAAAGTGCAAGCAGGGACTCCGGCAGGACTAACTATAACAGCATAACTAAAAGGGAGAGCCAGAAGGAAACACAGACATGAGGGCTCCCTGAGATGTAAAGCAACCAATCACCTCACCGTCAACAAACCTGAGTGATCAATGAGAGTGGGGAGGACAGCATCTAAACATACCAGTTCACCAGATACTCTACGTCCATGAGTCCCCCAGATCTGCTCCTTTACCTAAGGCTAATCTATTTACAAAAATGCTTGGCTAAATAAATAGGTTTTTAGCCTAGACTTAAACACTGAGACTGTGTCTGAGTCCCAAACATTTATAGGAAGACTATTCCATAACTTTGGGGCTTTGTAAGAAAAAGCTCCGCCCCCTGCTGTAGTTTTAATAATACGTGGCACTGACGGGCAGCCTGCATTCTTTGATTGAAGTAGGCGTGGCGGATCGTAAGACACCAACAGTTCACTCAGATACAGTGGCGCGAGACCATTTAGTGCTTTAAATGTCAAAAGTAGTATCTTAAAATCGATGCGAAATTTCCACAGGGAGCCAATGCAGTGTAGATAAGATAGGGGTGATGTGCTCGTATCTTCTGGTTTTAGTGGGGACTCTCGCTGCTGCATTCTGTACTAACTGAAGCTTGTTTATACACCTAGTTGAACAACCAGACAGTAAGGCGTTACAATAGTCCAACCTAGAGGTGATAAAAGCATGAACTAGTTTTTCTGCATCATTTAGTGACAATATGCTTCTTATCTTGGCAATATTTCTAAGGTGAAAGAAAGCTATCCTGGTAATCTACATGTGCTTCAAACAAAAGGCTGGAATCTATAATCACACCGAGGTCTTTTACTGTTGCATTTGATGGAACAGAAAGGCCATCTAAAGTTACAGTGTGATCAGAAAGCTTACTTCTTGCTACTTCTGGTCCTATGACTAGAACTTCTGTCTTATCAGGATAAAGCAGAAGAAAATTAGTTAACATCCAATCTCTTATGTCCTGCACACACTGCTCAATTTTAGCAAACTGGTTTTTCTCATCTGGTTTTGCTGAGACATATAATTGTGTTTCATCAGCATAACAATGAAAACTAATACCATGTTTACGGATTATGTTGTTTAGAGGAAGCATGTAAAGGGAAAAAAGCAGTGGGCCTAAAACTGAACCCTGTGGAACACCAAACTCCACTTGAGAACATGAGGAATGGTCACCATCTAAATCTACAAACTGATAACGATCAGTCAAATGGGATCTGAGCCACAAGAGGGCAGTTCCCTTAATTCCTAATACCTTTTCTAATCTGTGAAGGAGAATACTATGATCAATGGTGTCAAAAGCTGCACTGAGGTCCAGTAACACAAGTATAGTGACGCAACCCTGATCAGAGGCCAGTAGGAGGTCATTTACTACTTTAACAAGTGCTGTCTCTGTGCTTTGATGAGGCCTAAATCCTGACTGATACAGTTCATTAATGCTATTTCTGTGTAGATGTGAACATAGCTGCTGTGATACTACCTTTTCCAGAATCTTGGAGATAAAGGAAAGGTTTGATATCGGCCTGTAATTAGAAAGCAGACAGGGGTCAAGGTCAGGTTTCTTGATTAGCGGTTTAAGAACAGCTAATTTAAAGGATTTGGGGACATACCCACTAAAGCGCGTGTGTGGTCATTATACCAAGGAGCGAGTTTCTTATCTCTAATCATTTTCCTTATCTACATTATCTAAGCTATAACAAAGTGCTGACTCTAGATATTCATTCGCCTGTTCGAGTTCTGTGAAGTCAGATGGCGATCCAATCAAAGGTGATAACTCTGGAAGATTAGTGATAAAGCTCTGTGCGGTATTTGATGTAAATGTACGTTTAAGGCGGTAGCGCGGTGCTGTGCATACATTATTACTATGACACGCTTTAATCGAGACAAGATAGTGATCTGAGATAACTTCAGACTGTGGAATTGTGGTTATATTTCCTATACTTAATCCGCAGGATAATATTAAATCTAAAGTGTGACCTGCTTTATGAGTGGGTCCTACTACACATTGATTTACTCCTACTGAGTCCAGTATGGACAAGAATGCTGTTCTCAGAGGGTCTTCTGGATTCTCAAAATGAATATTAAAGTCTTCAGCAATTAACGCTTTATCTACAGAAACAACAAGGTTTGAGATGAAATCTGCAAATTCACAGAGAAACTCCGAGTACGGCCCTGGGGGTCTGTAAATGATGATTAGCGGATCGACTGAGCTGACTTTATGTTACTATAGAGAACTTCTAATGCATTAAATTTAAAACTGTGTTTTTGTATGAGAGAAAGATTATCGTTATAAATAATTGCGACACCTCCTCCTCTACCAGTTAGCCGAGGCTGGTGTATGTAGCTGTATCCAGGAGGACTAGCTTCATTTAGAGCTACATACTCGTCCTGTTTAATCCAGGTTTCTGTTAAACATAATACATCAAACTCCTGATCTGTGATAGTTTCATTAACAATAACTGCTTTAGATGCGAGAGATCTAATATTTAACAGTCCGAGCTTCAGATCAGAGGTGCCGCTGCGCATTCAGTGTGATCTCTATGTTGATTAAATTACTAAAACAGACTTTGTGAGTCTTTCTAAATTTATGTTTATGTTTAGCTCGGGGAACAGACACAGTCTCAATATGATGAACCCTGAGTGACGACTCTATGCAGCTAGCAGATGGTTGGTTTAGCCTGTCTGTCTGCTCCCTGGCCTGGGCTCTGGATTGTCACCGATTAACTAAATTACTACAGTAGATTACTAAAATATCTGCTATGATACCCTATTTACAATGATTTCTTTGACCAACAGAGGCAAAAACATCACAGGACTGCTGTTACCTGTTCAGTCAAACCCAAGCTGAACTTTTTACAACTCAAGAAGAAAAATTAAGCAATGTCTGCAAACAAATCACCTTCAAGTAAGTTTTTATTCACCCCAACCAGTTAACACTTTTGATGCGTTAGCATCTAGTCTACTCCTCTAACTCTGGATTATAACCCTTGGCTGGAAATGTCTTTTCTCTGCAGCGTTACGCTCCGAACCACTACAAGTGATTGTTCTAGAAGGTGGCCTCGTGATTTCATTGAAAAAACTTACAACTGCCTAATGTGGGGATTCTCAGGCAACTGATTCTGCAAAATGTTTTAAATGATATGCTGCATGCATGTTTGTTGACTGCACAAAACCGAACAAGAAACCAGTGCCACACACTCCTGCATGGTGCTTAGACCAACTGATCACTGCTTGCAGCCATACGTAAACTGTATCTTGTCTGCATAAAAAAGCACATTTCTTTCCGAATAAATTGTCAATGTAATTTCAAAGCATAAGTATCACTTATTTGTTCACATATTAAATTACAATTTGGAATCCCCACTTTTTTCCCCCTTTAACCTCCCTAAACGATGATCAGATAAAGTTATCAAGCTTTTCATTTTTGTTGTAACCTGAGAAACATTTGGTTTCATGGTCGATTTTTCTGGTTTCCATGGATTCATGCTTTACTAGGAAGTTGTTTTTATTCCCGTCACACACTTTATGAAAGAATTTGTCCTCGTCATGGGGTGGAAGATACAGGGAAGGGGAGGGGAAAACACCCTTCAGCCATGAAAAACTAATTTTCCATAGCCAACACTCAAATGGAGCGCGGATCAAATTTCACTATGAACACCCCAACCGTTAAGAAAAATATGTTAATGCTTATTACGCCACCCCTTTTCAATAAGGGGAACTAAATACTAATCAAAAAGTCAGGCACACAAGTTTGTTACCATGGAGGGCAGAGACATGGAATCAGTATACAAAAATGTTTATTGGACTTAATGACCAAATGAAACACTTAATTACCCAATAAACTGCTATACAACATTCAATATTTAGTCCTTTATTATTCAAAACCTGCTGGATCCGTCTGGGTGTGGAGTGAAAAAAAGATGTCTGCAGTACTCTGGTGTCACTCGCTCAAACCCATGCCTGCTTGATTGCTTCCTAAAGATCACGTATAGAAAATGTTTAGTTTCAGACAGGGACAAACGGTCAGCCGATCAGCTGCTTGTAATTGAGCAGAATTCTACAGAAAGATAGTTGAGAACTAATTATTGACATCACCAGTTTTGTGTACAGGGAAAACTAGAACACATGACAAATGTTGTCTTAATACTTTTGGCCACCATGATAGATACATAGATCGACAGATGTTCCTATTGGGGGAACTTGTGGTAGGCTCCATGTTTTAATACCTGAGGATGAAGCAAAATCAGAAATTACCACAGATGCCCAAAACAAAAGCGAGAGCCCTTAGTTCTCAGCACGTAGGTATGCTGAATATGAGAATGTTAAACATTTCTTAACGTATTACAACTAATAAGGTTCCATGCAGAGCTGATTTCCTCCTTTAGTGCGGAGATTGTTCTGAAAGGATCCCAGACAGACTAGAGAATTGAGATGTGCCCAACAGAAATAAGACGATTGTTGTTGGGTATTAGGTCTAAGGTTTGGTTTATTCCATGTTTGGTTAGTGGTTTTAAAGCCATTTTGAGTGTTATAGACATTAAAACAAGGAAAATTAATATTGCACCCCATACTTTTGGAGCATCTGGTATATTCTTACTCATAGAACTATACATTTTAAAACATGCCCTTTTATCAATGACTCCTACAAAAACTGTCTAAAAAAACAACCTCTGCAACAATTTCGTAAACTCATGAGGATTTGCAATGACCGTTAGAGAATTTATTTTAAAATAATTATTTAGATTGTGTGAAGCTGCTTTGCGACGACAATTGTTAAAAGCGCTATACAAATAAAATTTAATTGAATTTATTTTACTTGACGTTCTGTAGACTTTGGTTATCTCACCCAGGTACCAAGACGGTGGTCACTTTGGGCCTGTAAGGATTCAGGAAACTTTGTGAGGTGACGTGAATCCATGACGTGTATACTTCATAACAGAACTCAAATAGAGTTAGAGCAGTAACCTTCCATTACAGCCTCTGCATTTTTCCCATCTTCTACAGAGTAAAGATATGATATGACCTCTTACTCTTAAGCTGGCGTCTTTTTTTCAAATAAAATGTCTCTTCCTTGATATGACAGATACAAATTAACAGCATGACTGAACATTTATGTACACTGAAGATGTAATATAATGCTGAGGAAACATTCTCGGGAGCAGGTGTGAAACGGATGTTCAGCACACATTTTCTATAAAGGGCATGCAGTGAGTCGAGACAAAAGACAGGACAAAGATGTATTTAAATAATACTTGTATACACAAAGTCATGGACGTACATTACTACAGCTGATTACACAATCATGGACCCTTTTATTTCCCCCATGGCGTTGTCAGAAATGTTTTCACGCTGGCTTGACTTTTCCTTACGTCCACACATGCCATATCTTGGACACGCCCCTTCAACGTCAGATGAACGTTTACACAAATGGATGTTACACAAATTAACCAAAGACATATTCTCACCATCTTATAGCTCCATCATCTGTACGATATAAACTGATTTCATACATACAGGAGAATTCACATTAAAATCAGTCTTCTATTGTCCGTACAATTGGGGCAAGCTCAGGCAAACCGCATCAAGGCGGAACCTGACTAAACTCCGGGTTGTTATGGCGCTTTGACCACGCCCACAAGCGCAGGTCGCAAGGTGCGGCCGTGCAGCTTGTAGCCCACTTTGGTAACTGTTGCGACCGTGCCGGGTTCCTGGCCCTCGAAGGGAATCTGGAACAGCGCTTCATGCTCGTACGGGTCGAACTTGAGCCCGACCGGATCCAGTTTCACCAGGCCGTGTTTGGTGAAAACCTTCTGGACCTGCACCTGCGTCATCACCAGCCCGTCGTATAGGTTCTTCAGATGAGGGTTCTCGGAGGTCACCTCCTCCTTCGGGACACTCTGCGTCGCCTTCTCCAAAATATCAGCCACCTCAAGAAGGTCTTTACAGAAACCCTGGATTCCTTAAAAAATATATTTTAAAAAAGAAAACAAAAAAAGAAACATTTAGAAGAAAGTTTATTCTGCATTTTGTAGAAATGATTACCTCATTCTAATGAAATAAAATCAGTATGAGGCGCAATGGTAATTTATTCCATGATAACGACAATAAACCAAGATTCATTCCACACTGGCATGAGGTTTGTTCCTCCAGATGCAAAGATTATAAAAACAAATGTTTATTCCTGTGTTAGGACTTCATTCTTTGTTTTATAGCGTGACTCACACTAATGGCTAATAAGTTCAGCGCGAAGATTTATTCTCCACCGACGGCAGGAGTATATTTAGAATGCTTTATTAATCCTATTTCTGTCAGAATTAGACATTTACAAGCCCAGAAACACAAAACATACACACAAGCTTCAGAATAAATTACAGGGAGAGCTGCATATTTTCAAACAACTGCTGTAATCAGTAATCCATCAATAATTAAAAGTGATCAAAACAACCGATTGATCTCAGTTTAAACAGTCTCAGTGACGGAAGTCAGACAAAAATGTTGTAAGAAATAAGTAAATGAAGATCAAATGATTTTTAAATGAAGCAATGATTAAATTTATACCGCTTACTGCTCTGTCTCTGTTCACAAACAATGCTGAAGTTTGGTGTACAACCTAAATACTTGAGTATTGAATATAGATATTTTTTTATTGATTAACCGATAAGATACCTAATCATTCGGTTTATTCTGTACGAACACTCCCTGAATGATGACTTTGAAAGCAGGACACGTACACAAGAACCCATACTTTGAGTTTCTTCTCAGGCTAGAAATATATGGTGGGAAATAAGCTCCCATGTTGCTGCAGTCGTGACACGGTCATGATAAAACACAGTATTAAATTTTTTGTTGACTAATAATACTTTCAACTTCATTTTATTTATTTTTTTGGCCTTACACAACCTATTATGCACGTCCATGCACGCACGTACACGGGAAAACTGAAAACGCTTACTCTGCACGTCTTCGGACTCAGTACCCTGATGAAACCAACCAAGCCCAAGGAGAACACACTAAATCCACGTACACAGACCCAAGACATGAACTGAACCCTGGACCTTGGAGTCTCGAGTGCCAATTACACTACACCACTGTGCCGCCTTGAAATCATTATTATTATTAGTAGTAGTATCATAGATTTTGACTAAACACTGGTCAGGGTGGTAGTGGATTTGAAACGTTCATCTTTGCAATACTGGGTGGGAATTTATTCTGGATAAATACATACTCATACACAGACACCACTAGGTGGAATTTAGCACCTCCATTTTTTGGAGGTGGAAGGAACCTGGAAGAAACCCGGAAAGGCAGGAACCAGAGCTCAAGATTTACCCGGGATTGTCCTTACCATACAGTTTGGCGTCCTCTACCATCTTCTGCCCCCTCTGCCTGAGGTTCTCAGTGTCAGCCAGTGCTCGCTTGTATTTATCCTGAAAACAGACAAAAACTGAGTATAGCTGAGAAGCAAAATGTTAATTCATTTTTTTTTACATTATTTATATAAAAAGTGTTTGACAACGTTCTTAGTCTGTTTAGTATTTTTTTTTTTACATCTTTCAAAAATAAGCAATTGCTGTTAACTACATACATTACATTATATTTTATGCATTTTATTTCACGTTACACCATAGCAGAATTGAGTTCTCTATTGTGATTATTCATCACCTTCTGACCAATTTTCTAGAAATGACGTTCAAGTCAAACCCGGGTCTTGTTGTCGAAGAGAGATCTGAGCACATCCTGTTATCCCGGTGAGCAACACACGTCTCCTATTACTGAATGGTGTAGGGCCACATGAATCACCATTTAAGCAAAAAAAAAAAAAAAAGAAAGAGGACAACCGTGTTGTGATTAAATTTATGCTGAATGAAGGCATAAAGGCTGATTGACAATCCCGGCCGAGGTGGCTCGGAGCTCACTGCAGTCGTTCCCAGGAACATTCAGCGAGTGGAATGTCTGATCCTTGAAAATTTAAGGATATCTTGATTCATCTGTCTGTATGTGAACTGTACACACACTCATTCGCCAACACCACTTGCACATTACAGGACCTCAGTTATTGCCACATACTGTCCCGTACAGTCCTGACCTCATTATTGGAGTTCCTGGGATGCCGGTGTTTCAGATATCAGAAAGTCAGTCCGATCATTGATTGTTTTTAGATCGTCACTGAAAAAACTTTCTACCTTTATGGTGTCCAAGCTCTAGTGAAACACCTGGATAAATGCATAAGTGTAGCAGGAGATTATATAGAGAAATTAAGTTTCTTACTAGTAGAACTGTGTGTTCTGTTATTCTGCACAATCACAAGTCCTGGGCATGGACTTCTTAGCAGTAGGAAAATTTACAAATTCTTAGAAGACTCTCAGAAATTTTGGTCCTACTTTTAGGAGTAAGAGTAATTTATTAACATAAAAAAAGGAAATCATTAAAAAAATCATTAAAAAAAAGGAAATCACTCATACCTCTACTAAAATGTAGGAGAGCTCCAGAGGTGTCCTAACTGTTTTGACGCCGAGTGACACAGAGCTCACAAAAGATACATTCAAACAAAATGGAACATTATTATTATAATTTTTTTATATAAACACATCGCACGCAGTTTGCAACTTTCTACTTTGTTTTTTAGTAACAGCGGAGATGCCGCTTTGAAACAGTGATGATTTGGGTTTGTCACAGTTGAAAATAAATCAAACGTTTCTCTTACAGCACCACTGATCATTCACAGATTTATACATTTCCCCATCATGCAGCGTGAAATCAAAGAAAAACAAGCTGCACTCATGCGCACCCCTGTATTCCCTGGAGTTGTCGGCATCATCCATGGCACACGCATCAAAACAATCGTCCAGAGCTTGGATGAAGAAGCTCATTTGACCCAAAAACATTATCATCAATACTATATACTATATCAATAATATTATGAATCAATATACAGCATCAATACTTGAGTGATTAAGCAAATATGCACTGAAGCGCTTCATTCTATGATTAGCACGGCTAATATAATAACAATCTCTGTGTTTCACACTCCGTGGGGGTGCATGCGGCAGGTGGCACTGATGCTTTCACAAATTACCGGTCAATCACTCATCCTTACAGATCAAAGTAAGGCACAATTTTTGTTGGATTATTTCTTTACATTTTACTCTCCTCCTCAGTCAAACCAGTCTTATCCTCTTCTCTAGTGTGGTTTTCTTAGAGGTTTTAAAAAGCAGTCTGATTAGGATAGTGTCATGCGGCCGAGTCACACATCTACAAGTTTTGTTTCCGTGCATAAAGCTTTCACACAACTGCCGCTGACATTGACATTACGATTCTCCATAGATTAAAAACTACTATTGAATGTTAAACACTACTTGCATACAGTGATGTCATGCGAGCAGCCCTTAATTAACTTTCAGTGCTTAGTAGACAACGGGCCTGGGTTTGACTCGAATACCCCTCATATAACAGCAGCCTTGACCAGAGTGCGGGTTAATTTTACTTCCAGGTGATACAATAAATAAAATCACACTATAAATACTGTTTGATTGTAGTGATATACAAATGTCGTATTTTGTGTTCCTCCATACCGTAAGCTCCTTGAGCTGGTCTTCCAGCTGGACTTTCTCCTCAGCCAACACTTTCTCAGCAGTTCCCTGCTCTGGTTTCTGAGCTCCAGCATCTTCCTCTGGTCCTCCTGAACTCTTCTGCTGCGCCGCTGTGCACAGGAGACGTGGTGCTCTCCTGAACAAGCAAACAAAGACAGAAAACCTTTATTTACTTACTTATTTAGGCTGAACTAGGGTGTTCAAAAAACCATGAACCAATGAGAGTTGAACAAAGTATACTTATTTTATTTATTTATTTTGTTTGTTTGTTGCTAATATTAAATAAAGTGAAATTTATGTAAAACTAAGTATATAGAACTGTTTATGAGTCCTGGTTAATAATAATAATAATTTTTAAATACATATCTTAACATACAATATTTGTATTACTGTCAATAAAACTTATTAACAGTAAGAAAATCGCTCTTAAGTGGCCAAAAATTCTTAAAAGATTCTCAGAAATTTTGGGCCTACTTTTAGGAGTAAGAGCAATTTATTAACATTCTTAAAAAAAGGAAATACTCTGAGTCACAAATGATAGTGTCCATTGCTTTTGAAAGAAAAAAAAAATAAAAATAAAATAACAGGCTCTAAAACACAAATATTAAAAAATGTAAAAATGACATTAAAATATTGAATGCAAAAAAAAAAAAATCATAGCAAAAAGTATAAACAGTATACAATACAATAACTTAACTAACAGAATTCATAAAACAATCTACAGTCTAAAACAATCTAAACAACAAAATATATTAAAAAGAAAAACAAATATACAAGAACTATGAGCGACATCCTTTTATTTTAAATGTATTTAAAAAACATTACATTTTTTAAATGTTTAAGTATCTTATATTTTGTAAAAAAAAATGGCCACAATATCAAATTATTACAAATAAATTCATATTTGTTACTAGTAAAACTATATATGGCTACTTTGAAGAACCTAGAATATGACATATTTTCAGGTGTTTAATACTTTTTTTTTTTGGTTATGTATATAATTCCACATGTGTTAATTCATAGTTTTGATGCCTTCAGTGTGAATCTACAATTTTCATGGTCATGAAAATAAAGAAAACTCTTTGAATGCGAAGGTGTGTCCAAAAATTTGGTTTGTACTCCGTGTGTATGTGTGTAACATAAAAAATATTATTACCACCTGGCAAGCTTGCATGTAATTCTTGCATCTTTAAAATTGTAACGGATTACTTTAAATATCCGTAGATTGTTAAATTAACATTTATACTTTTTAATTTTTTATTTTAAAACCGACATTTTTTTCTTTTGTAAAACTAAAAGGAAACAAGATTTTATTTTTAAAATAAATATTTAAAAAAAACTTCTACTGCTACTACTACTTATTACTGCTATGACTATTATTGACCAAAACTAACAGTTATAGCTACTTAAGTTACACTTTAAACACTTAAAATCTTATATTTCAAAATAATTAAATCTTCATGTTTTTATGAGGCGAGAATAAAATTTATTGATTTACAGACACCACTAATACATACAAGCGGTTCCACACCGCTTGACTAGCCTGGTAGGGCTGAGTCCCTAATCTCTGCACATCTGCTATAAAGAGCACTAGATAGGGCACATGACAGTCACAGAACACAGGGTAAAGCGCACAGATATAGGAGAGAGATGCGCTATTTGGGACACAGCCCTGTGTTAGCTAACTGCGCCGGGATATAGTGGCTTTGAATCAGCACAAGAAAAACTGATGGAATCGTATTTTAAAGGTAAAACGATTCAAAGTCTTTAATTAAGTGTGTGTGTTATAAACTGAGAAATAAAACTCACCTCGAAAGTGCCGGAATCGCTAAAACACGCCTTACTGCACGCGCACACAAGGCCGCCATGTTTAACTGGAACTTTCACGCGCTGCCTAGAGGACGGCTGAAATTGATGGCTGAATAGAAAGGTGGGCGGGGCGCAATCGATAACCAATGGCTATCGTCCGTGGCTGTGACGTGTGTTCAATGTCGTCCAATCAGCTCTCAGTGTCAAGGCGATTATTTCCTGGAGCTTGGTTGCACAACAGACCAGCAAGGGCGAGTTTTCTGAGTGTGATGAAACTGAAGGTTATTCACCACAGCACGGTTTGGGGCCCAATCCCTAGATTCCTCACTGAGTAGTGCACTAATATTTGTGCAAAAGGGTGCTAGGTCACACACTAAATAGTAAACTAATGAAGGGAGAAAAAGGAAGGTTGAGAATTTATCATGTGATTTAATGAAATAAGGGTTTTACATCATACAGGAAGCTAATGCTAACACTTTTTTAAAACTAATATCTATTTTCAATAAAAGTCTTATTTATATCTAAACCAAATTATGGTTGTTTTTAAATAAACACACCTTTCGGCTGCTCCCAGATCAAAAGGGTCCCTACAGCCGACCACCCGATCCACACACAAATTCACACAGGTTTATGGCAGATGCCCAACCTGATGCAGCCCTCATGTTTTATTCGGGCTTGGGACCGGCACTGCATGCAATGACTGGGCTTTGGGCATTGTGTGGGAATTGAACCTGGGCCTTCTGCATGGCAAAAGAGAAACCTACTGCCAATGCACACACACAAAATACATTACACATACCCTAATATAAACATCAGTGTGATGCTATGAAATTGGAACCATTGGTACTCGTCAAGGGATTTGATTTATTAGTCAACAAGTGTAGTCAGCGTATCTACAAAAAAATCCAGGTCTTGTCTGATTTTCCAGATGCGCAGTGGTCAGGACCGACCAAAATCCTCCAAAGAAGGACAATTAAATTAAGTTATTAAGTTAAATTAAGACAATGGTCATAGTCACACAGCAGCTTTACAGAATAAAAAAAAAAATGCAAATCAGCATGAAATATTTGAGAAAATACATATGATCAGATATGTCCCTTTTTGAGCAAGCTGAGGGCAATGGCGGCAAGGAAAAAACCCTGAGATTGAAATAGGAAGAAACCTTGAGAGGAACCAGACTCAACAGGAAATTACCCATCCTCATTTGGGTGATAACGGATAGCAGGAATTATTTTGCAGTCATACTGCTAATATGGAATCCTGTTCGTTAGTGGAAGCTCAGGTAAAAAAAAAAAAGGTAGGAAATTCCAGTCTATTAGACAACTGGTGAACTCATGGCCTCCCAATGCTCACTAGTATTTGGCCAAAGCTGTTCATTATTGAATTCAGGTGTTTCAATCAATCCACTCCCTTATCCCCAAATGAAGTGCAACGTTAATGCTTCAGCATACCAAGACATCTAGGACAATGCTATGCTTGTAAATTTGTGGCAACAGTTTGTTGAGGGCTCTTTTCTATTCCAAAATGACCTTTGGGATGAACTGGTACGGAGATTGTGAGCCAGGCCTTCTCGTCCAACATCAGTGCCTGACCTCTTAAATGCCCTACAGAATGAATGGGCACGAATTCCCACAGAAACACTCCAAAATCTTGTGGATAGCCTTCCAAGAAGAGTGGAAGCCGTTATAGCTGCAAAAGGGAGACAGACTCCATATTGAACTATTTGGAAACAATGTTGTTGCATAGTTTCTGCAGAACTGTAAGTCTCATCTAATGTTTCTGGTGTGCAGTGGTTAGGATCTACCAAAAGTCAAGCCAGGACAACTACTGACCCGGCGACAGGGTAACAGGCTCCCAAGGTTCACTAATGCACTTAGGGAGTGAAGGCAGGCCTGTCTTTTCAGATCCCACAGGAGAGCTACTGCAGCTCAAAATGCTGAAAAAGTGAATGCTGCCTCTGATAGAAAGGAGTCAGAACATCCAGTGCATCGTAGTTGCAGACCTATCAGGGTGCCCATGCTGACCTGCATCCAACTAGTGATGGGAAGTTTGGATCATTTTAGTGACTCAGTTCTTTAAATCTCGTCCATAAAAAGGAACAAATCTGAGTCATTTAGTTAATTTCGTTCTTTTGATCAGAAATAAAATTAAATGTTACATTTTCAATAAACAGACCCCCAACACATCTACATACACAAATTTTGGCTAGAGTTCCAGTAATAAAAATATTACAATGCAGCTAAGGACATATTATGATAAACAGAATGAGAAACCTCTCATATCTTCTGGTCCGAATCGTTTGTTCTTTTGTCACATGACTCTCATAGATGCTATGAAGTGCATTACACAGGAAACAGAATCGAGTGTTTTTCTCATGCGTCTTCTATTCCGAGTTGTTCGTTCTTTTGGATCTATGGCACTGAATATTGTCTATGGGCGTCACATGACAAAAGAACGAACGACTCGAACTAGAAGACTCAAGAGGTAACTACTCATTTGTTTCACAGGTTTTCTGATGCTAACGAATCACTCTCTGAGACTGCTCGTTCTTCTGAGTCACGTTAAAGACCCGTTCAAAAATAACAAATTGTTCATGAATGACCCATCACATTTACAAAGGACACATGAGCATCACACATCACAACTAGACACTAGAGGTAGAGAAAAGAATCACATTTTCTTTTACACAGCTGTGTGTCTATGAAAGAGAGAGTGCATCTCTTACCTGGGGAAGAGATGGCACCAGGATGCACTATGGAGAAAAAAAGTGAGCCGGCAGAGGCAGTGTAATGCTCTGGGAATTCATATGAATGTTACTCCGACACGTCCCATCTGCCTAAACAGATCAAGTTACACCCCTTCTTGGAAACGGTGTTCCCTGATGGCAGAGGCCTCTTTCAGCAGGATAATGCACCCTGATACACTGCACATATTGTTCAGGAATGCTTTGAGTTGTTGATATGGGATGCATTGGAGAAACATGTCTGATCCTTGAAGCCCCCACATCATGCACACCTCCACACCTTTAGAGGTCTTGTGGAGTCCACCGGCCTTTTGTTTGCACAATATCGTGGAGGTGGTTTTAATGTTATGGCTGATCAATGTATATAAAACACTCAAAAGCTTCAGGGATAAGTCATAGTAACACGGACAACTGACCATAAGTGACCACATACAAACAGCTTGTTTTGTACGAACACTTTAATGCAAAATATTTCCATGACTTCTGTAACCTGTCCCAACATAACCAGCACTGTTACAAACAAGACTCTGTACAAAAAGAGTGACTTAACAACGGCATGCCAGACCCAGAATAACAATGCTAAAAAAAAAAAAAAATCTGTATTATATATATTTTTTTAAATACAAAAATTCATTAAATGTTTCAAGAATAAAAATACTCTACACTTCACAGATCAGTTTTTCCCCTCATTCTTAGCCCCATTTCAACAAAAATTGTATTTATTTTACAAAACTAAATATGTACATTTTTTTGAAAGGGACTGATCGAGTTCTAAAATGTGAAAAATTAATTTAAAGACAAAAAAAAAAAAAGAATAGAAAATAGAAAAGTCCTAAATTTATTGTTGCACAAAATCGAGACATTTCATTAGGTTTGCTTTGGATGAAACTTTATGGAAATTAATAATTTAAAAAAAGAAGCTGACGGAAATATTAAGAAAGAAAGGAAGTAAGAAAGAAAGAAAGGATAACCTGATATGAGATTATTTATTAAATAAATCAGAATTTATTGGTCAGCTTGACTACTTAAAACTGTATGGGGAAATGCATTAAAAAAGTCAAGTGTTTGAAAAGAAAGCTTAAAAAGAGACAGAGAGGGAGAAAAAGAAAGACACTTGTTCACTCCTTTCCTCGTTCGTATTCAGCCCTCGAGTCAGCATTCACATGAAGTCATTTACATATAAATGGGACGGAACAAGCTTCGGGTCTGAAGAACCGCACAAAAGCCCTCAAGAAGAGGTCCAAAAATTAAAAAGTGACAGAAACATGAAAGAACAAGAAGTGCCTCAGAGATGAGCAGTAACAAAAACACCTCGATACGGTAACAAAATGCTTCAGAGCCACGTAGAATGTGAAATAAAACAAACCGGTCGAAAGGCGAGATGATTATCAGTTCTGAGATTCTGAGTTTTACATTGCGATATTCAACATTATCAGCGACATCTTTGTGTTCCATTTGAAAGCACCAGTTCCTAATTATGATCCATTCCTAGGTGACTTGAAAACAGATTTCATGTCAAAGTCATTATCTTGGACAGAATAATGTGAAAAATTAAACAAGTCATTTAATTAAAATTAAATAAATTATACTATGATAGTATTGCAAACCATGATACAGAGTTGCACAAGTATCATAGTTCACGGTGTGCCGACCCATAAAATCAGCGTAGCTGACCTAAAAATTATAATCAGTGCCATCACCCTTTAATAAAACTCATTTTTATATGAACACTTCCTCCCCAATTACATTCATTTTAGTATTTTTTGCATCCATCGTAAGGACCAGGCTAACCTCTAGAAGTACACCAGGGAGACTCTAGAACCACTGTGAAGTTTCTATATCCACATTTTGAAATGCTATAATTTAACGAATCTTTGCTGTGGGCGTTCTAGAATACTCAAGAGTGTCAGTCTTCTGACAGAAGAAAATCTGAAGACACTTTGTTCACGCTAAGGATTCTACATCCGTAGGGAAGAGTCTCGAACCATGCCGGTAAAAGTAACAACACACCAAGGACCCTGGAACCGCATCCAAGATTCAAGAACCACACTAATGTGGAGGAGTCGCTATTCAATGAAGACTGTAGAACTATGGCAAGAAAGTTATTTCTCCTGTTAATTAGGTAATCTCAGAACCTCACTTGGGTGAGTATAATCTATAGGGACTCTAGAACTGCAGTTACATTTGTTGAGTCATGCTGGAGGACCATCATGAGTCTGAGGATTCTAGAATCACAATGTTGATTGTAAATTAGAGACTACCCCCGAGAATTGAGGACTGTGTGACTTCAGTCAAGTTTCCAGAACTGCACTAACAAGGAGAATTTAGTCATTTTGTTTATTCTAGAATCATCCAGGAGTCCCATCACCACGCGTCAGATCTTAGAACTCACACCAGGAAGAAAGGGTGAGAATCATGCTGGGACAACTATGGTCACTTCACAGACCAGAACAATTCTAGAACAAGGCTACAGTTAATCAGGATTCTATAGACATGCTAGGACAACTATGTGTATTCTGAGCACTGCATTATTCGGGAAGACTTGCATCAATCCGAAGAATGTTGAACCACAGAGAAGGACCTAGAATTACTCTGAGGAGAATACCATCGGTCTGAAGGTTGTAAAACTACAGGAGAGGATCTAAAATTAATCTGGGGAAACTAGTGTCACTCTGAAGCTGAACCTCAGTGAAGAATAACCTCAGTGACAGAATTACTCTGGGAACCCAGCATCAGTCTAAAGGTTGTAGAACCGCAGTGAAGAATATAGAATTACTCTATGTAGCATAGCATCAGACTGGCGGTTGTAGAATCACAGGGAAGCATCTAGAATTACTCTGGGGAGACTAGGGTCACAGTGAAGGCGTGTCACGGAGAGCATAACCACCCCGAATCTGACTCTCGAACCCTGAAAAGTGTCATGAACAGAACACTGGATTAAGGTTCAGAGAATCCTATTTTGCGAGAAAACCAGGCTTCACGTCCTATAAGGAGACACACTGTTGAAGTGTACTAAAGGAAAACATAAACCATATGCTAAGCTTGTTAGTGTCTGGGCCCTGGCTAATCATTTATCATGGTTTGCTAAGCTAATATTACGGAGGAAAAATAGTTTTATGGGATTGCCCTCTAGAGAATGATGCACGCATCAGTGCTTTATTGCTTTTTCCCCAACTAAAAGAACCGCAGAAGACATCAGTCTGCATTCGGGTTTTGGACTGGGACAAGGATCAAAAACATTGACTATCCAGGACAGGCTCTTTCCGTATGATAATGTATTGCACGTCTCGAATATCGCAAAGGTTCTGGTTGGCTTTAGAAGTTGCTGAAAGAACAGAAAACGATCACAGGCAATTAAAATGTAAAATTATACTAAAGAGTCTAAATGAGACAGCTTTAAACAAAAAGAAAAATAAGAAGTGCATCAAGTGAACAAGTGAAAAGGGCATGGTTCAAGGTGAAGAAAATATGTTTCCTTTTTCTTTTCTTTTATCCTTGCAATAGAAATTCCAGAACTATGTTGTTTTTCCAAAAAAAAAAAAAAAAAAACACCAGGAATTACACCCCCAAAAGAACCACAGCAGAAATACTAGAATCCGGTACCAATCCTAGGATTCTGAAGCCACATGGAAGACACTGGGAAAAAAAAACAATCATCAATCATATGATTCTGGAACCACAGAGAAGACTCGAGATCCATGGCTGTGATATTTTCGACACTTCATGAGGATTATAAACCCACGAAGAAGACTCTAGAACATTGGAAGGGAGACCATTTTATTGCAGAGCTTTCTAGAAGCAGGGCAAAGATTCTAGAAATAGACTGGGGAGTTCAAGAACCTTTGAAGTCTAGAACCATAGCCATGAGACTATTGTTCTGGTGATCCTGGAACCATGGTAAATATTCTAAGACCAGGCCGGCAGCAATGCCTGAAATTCTCAAGCCAAATAAATGGCAGATAAAAGATTCTAGAGCCCTGACACTGAGGATTCTATAACCACAATAAATGTTGGAGTCAAACTGAGACTGGGAGCTCTAGAACTCTAGCATAATTCCAGAGCCGCACCAAAGATTTCAGCATCACAGTGATGATTTGTAAACCACGTAAACGAGGCCACGGCGTCACAAAAGTCTTCCTGAATCCGATTATTCTAGAGCCATGTTAAGGATCATACAAGGGTTCTAGAGTCACAACGGAAAAGATAAAGATAAAAGTAAGATTGTTGATGTTTTCAAGAGGAACGCAGGATTATGAGAACTTCTCTATGAGGTCATGGATGTTCTCTGAAAATGCAGGATTAACAGAACGAACACACACACATACACGCACACACACACGCACAACCTAAAAAAAAATCTCATTAGCAAAAATATACATATGTATGTACAAATTTATTCCTTTGAAACCTTATCAAAAGTGTAATCAAGCTTTTTTTTTTTCCCCCACAACTTGCCACATTTACATTCCTATAAACAGAACCAGGATCGAGATTCCGGTGTTCTTAGGAAAAGAAAGGAAAAAAAAACTATAAGAGATGAGAATGTCACGCGGCGTCTCGCGATATCCAGCCGCTCTCGGTGAGGAAGTTCAGGATGCGTCTTTTCAGCATCTTATCCAGGTAGCCCGGTAAGCGGCTCTTGGCGGGGACGCCTTGTCGCTTCTGCAGATGATCTTTGATTATGATAGTCTTGACCGTCAGGTACCGAGTCGGACTCAAGTTCAGCGAGTTGCAAAGCAGTTTCTCACGGTCAGAAAGCAGCTCGAAGCCCGGTAAGTGCTCGATGGCTGAGAATTCACCATCTTTTCCTTCCTCTTTGATGTTGCTGGCTCCGCCTCCTGCGTTGGCTCCGCTTCCTGAGTTAGCCCCGCCTCCCATTCCAATCCCTGCCCCACCGCCGCCCCCTCCACCTCCGCTGCCTCTCTTAGAGCTCTTGTTTTCTTTCCGCTTCTCACGCTTGTGCCGCGCTGCCTCGTACTCTGCCGACTCGTCGAGACGCGTGATGCCGTTGCGCCGGTACCGCTGGAGCTCCCGGACTTTGGCACGTAGCACACGTTCCTTGTGCATGTTGTCGAAAAAGTCCTCAAATTCTCGATACGCCATAAACTGACAGAGCGCACGTAACTTTGTCCGCTGCTCACGTTCCTCCTTGGTGATCTTGCGCTTCCCGGTACCCGATGACGCTGAGCTCGTGACGGCCGGGGCCAAACCGGCGCCGGGGCCTCCGCTGCCGCCTTTGTCCTTTTTTTCCCGCCCAAGAAAGGCATTCACGAGGCTGTAGTCGCGGGCGACATCTTTCCGGCGCTGGCGCTCACGTAGCTTCCGGACGTACATATCGACATGGGCGCACTTCATCTCAAGCTCCACGTCCTCGTCGTCGTAGTTTACGGACAAGCCGCTGACGAGCAACTCCGCCTCCTGTTCGTATTCCATTTCGTAGTCGTCGCGAAGCGGCATGTACCCGAGCTGCTGCTGTTCGCTCGCCGTGAGCTCCAGTGGCGGTGGGGGGGCGGTGAGGCTCGGGGACAGGGGTGCCCCGCCCGGACACGTGTGGTCAGTCACGCGGTTGGGGATCAGCTCCGGGATGCACGCCTTCCCCAGGTTACCGTGAATGTACATGGTGACGTAATGCTCCATCACCTCCTGGGGTGAGCGGGAAGCACCCACGTGGGCTGCCATATCCTCCTAAAACACACACAAAAAAATATGGCCATGACTTCGCAAAAATGTAGAGCTCCCAAAATGGGCCTGTTATTATTATTATTATTACGATGATGTCCCAACCACTATGACATCATGTGACCTGACGTCGTCATAGTGTTTGAGGGCCGTCTTGTTAATTAATATAATCATTATTTATGGTCACAGAAACAACCTGAAGTTCATCATATTGTCCAGGTTGTCCTGAAAAAAAGGATACACCACATTATACTGCACAATCGTAACCCTGTAGTAATGTGTAAGAAAAAAAAAAAAAAAAAAAAAAACCTTGTACACCAAAGAGTGTTTAGTTCTTAGTGTTTTTACTTGGTCTTACATACAGGTAGAATTATTGTAACCAATTCTGTTTTCAATTCTAAACCAATTCTTGTCACAATGCAGATGCTGGGACTTAGCGGAAAAGAAAGTTGGAAAGACTAGCCTAAATTCATAGTTGAAGAAAAAACACTACTTCTTCCTCGTGGTCAGTGTAAATGAAAAGTTTAGTTCGCCGTTCAGCCGGCCCAAACCACTCTGATCTACACATAAAATAAGACTGGAAAGTCGTGTGTCTGTTCATTGAAGATATTTGTGAAAAATTTTTTTGGGAAGGACGCATGATGAGTACAGAACACATCAAGATGGTTTTTGGAACTTTTTTCCCCCGGTCTGTCTGTTTGTGCACGCTTCACGTAAAAAACTACTGAATGAATTTTAATGGTGTATTCACAGGTGTATTTGGCTTAGCTTGAGGTAACATATAGGCTTGGTTTCTTGCAAAGAGAATATATACTACTTTAAAATTTAAATGGAAAGAACCCTTATATCATAAAAAAAAAATCATTCTTTTTAATTAATTAGAAAATTCTTATATTATCCATTTTTTTTTTAAAATGCGAGTATGTGAAATTAAATTCCATGCAAGTGAAGTTGTGGTCACAGCTAGAAATATATATTTTTTCCCTATATTAGATCTACTTTGCATTAACGTGTTTATAGTTTTGTTACGGTTGAGCACAGCAAACATGGTGGATAAACCTGTAACCTACAGAAAACACTTGTGACGCTGAGCGTGCGTTAATATCGGAACGAGGAGACGGATGAGAGCTGCGTGACTGAATCATTCACTAATCTCTGGCCCGCTTAGTGAATTAATAGTGTTTTGTGTTAGTCTGTGTGTGTGATAGACTGATACAGCATCTGGGATTGTTGTCGAGTACATAATGCAGAATGATCTGAACGCAGGGAAATACTCGTGAGTCAGTCACCGTCACTCAGAAATTAGATCACACGTGATTAAAGTTTAGTGTTCTGATTAATCGTGCAGCTCAAATACGCAGACAGACAAAAAGAAAGGGAGACATATAAACAGACAGACAGACTAATATATGGACATAGATTGATAGATAGATAGATAAACAAAGAAACAGACAGACAGTTAGAAAGACAAGTAGATGAAGAGAGAGAGAGAGAGACAGACCGACAGTGAGAGACTGATAAACAGTTAGATATCCAGACAAACAAACACAGACAGACAGACCAATGGATAACATAAACATACAGACAGATATATAGACAAGATAGATAGATGAACTGAGAGTGAGGGACAGACAAGTAGATGGACAGACAGACAGACAGATACACAGACAGACTGATAGATAGATAGATAGATAAGCAATGAAAGATTGATAAACAGATACTGTGTATATCCAGACAAACAGATATATAACTTGTACACACAGATAGACAGTTAGACAGACACACAGACAGAGAGATGCAGTAGTGCAAGATTCTCAGGCAGTGTTGTGTGCAGGAGTCTTACATACACACACGCAGAGTTTTAATCAGAGAGTGAGAGAGTTCCTGGGTCTTACCCAGTTCCCGAAGCCGTACTGTTCGATGGCATCGAGCAGCGACTGCTCTTCCCTGCTGGTCCATCCTCCCTCCGCCTCGGCACCCCAGAGCGTGAAGCGGCCGCCGTCCACTTGCTGATAGCCGTGCCATCTCCGGTGGGTGCCGATCTCTGCGCCGGCGGAGAAGCACTCGGGACAGAGCTCGATGTCCGAGCACTCCGTGCAGCGCAGCCGCAGGTTCGTCACGTCCGCCAGGCAGTTCACGCAGTACTTCTTGCCCAGGTCCGCCATCTTGGCGCTGGCTTGTTGCTCTCTCTCCCTCTCCCTCTCTCTCGCTCGCTCGCTCGCGCTGTCTGTGGATGTGTGCGCGCGCGCTTTCGGAAGTCGCGCGGACGTTTTCGTGTCTGGCGCATGCGCGTTACGCCGGCCTCGCCAGTGTGGCATGAATTATTCATTAAACGTGCCGAGCGTACGCCCTCATTGGCTGTAACCAAGACGACCGGTTAAAACACTGACGCATTAATGGGTTTGTAAAAAAAATTAAAAAACCTGCGAACGCTGTTAGGGGTCACTCTGATTAATCTAGCCTCAGGTAAGATGATACATTTATTACTCTACACGTTTAAAAGGCTTCTATGCAGAAATAATTAAATAATAAATGTATTATATTTAATATATAAATATAATATAAACGGCGTAACAACACTGTTATATACCTAGTGTTTTATATAATACAGTTTGTGGAACTAGTTTAAAGGTTAAAGAAAGAAATAATCTGCTCGTCTTTAATGTATTTCAGGTTGAAGGCCACGTACATGTCTGTCTATCTCTCTGTACGTCAGAACTTCTTAATACAAAGACAAAAAACATATAGTTTACGCTAAGTTGTACTTCTTTCGTGGTCAGACAAATACACTCCCTGTTCGGTAATTGGAGAGTAGGAAATAGTAGATCGGAAAAAGATGAAGTTTTGTCTTAAAACGACTCCAGCGTGTTAAAATTCACTTCTACCACTTCAGCGCTGTTATTTCAGCCAAAGTGAAAATATGAACTAATCCCAGTAAAAATATTCACTTTATCTTTTCTAATTAATATCTATTGGTGCAGGTGTTTGTTTACATTGAGACAGTAGCGCATTAGTAGCTTATTTTAAAGTAGATTATTAAATCCCACACATAACTGTTCATAACATCACTTTTACTCAACATTTTGATTTCACTTACGGTGCAGGTTAAAAGTTTTATTAAATTCTGCCCAGCAGTAAAATAAGTAAAAACTTGAAATTTGGCACGTAACTGCTCATAACTTCACTTCTACTCAACATTTGGTTTCATTTATGTCGCAGATTTAACGTAAGGGCGAATATCTAAGGACTGGCGAGTTAAGTTTTGCGTGGTTGCTGTGACAAAATCTGGCTGGACAAACATACAGACAGACAGAGACATTTTTCTGAGACCGGTTTCGGGTCGTCCAATTTATGAAACATAAAGGTATCATCAAAAAAGCGAGTTGAGACAAAACCTTTATTTTATTTATATAGATTCTAAGTTATCAGAAGAGCATCAGGGTTGGGATAAAACTGTCACTCAGTCTCACATCCGGACCACAGTCCACCATTTAGTGACGCCTGTTATGTACCTAGTAAAGCTGTATGGGCCTCTATAGTGTAACCTTTTGATTCACATCAATACGTCTCCTTATACTTTTCCTCCTGCTATCACTTTCACTGAGTTTAATACATTTAGGAGACATGATGCACTTCAAGATCAGAGATTTCGGTTGTTTTATTTTTAGTAGGATGCCCATTGTTGCTGTGATTAGTGGTCCTTCCATTCCTTCTGATTACTGCTGTGACTCAGATTTTGTCTGGTTTTAATTTGGTCACACTGTATCATTTTCCATCTTTGTGAAGTTTTACCGTAAATTTTTTTTTCAATTACTTTCCATGTGAAGCCAGGATGAGGTCATACAGATAGACACAGCCTGTTGGTCCAGAATTAATCAAAGTCCGGTTGTTCACACCAAATTATATAAAACCATGATTACTCAATAGTATATTCAGGTTTGTTCCAATGGTCACAGGTTCATTCACTCGACTCTTTCCATGAATGTTAAATAAATGTCTTCTCACCTAAAAAAAAAACTATACTGAAAGAATAATGGCTTACAAATTAAATTCACAGATTGTCCCTGGAAAATGGAGGAGCAGTCACTTGAGGAAACGGGTTCCGGTGTGAAGTCCGAAGATCTAGATGTGGCAGAAGCTGGAGACCTCCGGGACAGTGATGACCTGACTAAACCGGAGGATGAAATCCGTGCAGAAGAAACGGAAGCACAAGCACAAATAGGAGTAGTAGATGAGGAGACAGGGCAGGTAGCAGGTGAAGAAGATGAAGATAACCTGCAGAAACCTGAAGAAGACGTTGAAGCTTCAGTGGCAGACAATTCACCAGACACTAAGGATAATTTTCAAAACGAGAATGAAGAAGAAGTGTCTGAAAACCAAGAGGAAGAGACAAAGAGCGTGAAAGAGGAAGATGATCAGAGACCATGTACAGGTGCATGGTTTTAGATTTACCCATTTTTATATACAGCATGCCAATCTAGTAACTTTATGGTCTTGCACTTAAAAAAAAATTCACTTTTCAGTTTTATGAAAAGTTATTTATTCAAAAATCCTCAAAATGCTTAAACCAAGTTCACCATTGTTGTTGTAGCATTTTTATAATTTATTTATTTATTTTTTTGCTGCTAGTATCTCTAGCATTGCTGGGAAAGTAGAGACGTACACGAATGCATACAATGATATAACTCTCTAACACATGAAAAAACAAAGCCAGTTCTTAGGGGGTTCGCTATGAAATCGGCTTTTAAACCAGCATTAGCACCTAACATAGACTGGCACCTGGTTCACTTTGGTGGAAAACAGGTATAGGTCTCCTGGGACAGGCTCCAGGCTTGCTGTGACCCTGGACACTGTATAGAGGATAGATGAATGAATGGCGTCAAGAGCAGGCCAAACCAGCAGGTGGCGATATAGCCCTCACCATGATGCCATATTGATCAGTCAGAAACCCGAATAACAAAAGTTATCACAGAGTACGTCTCAGTCTGACTTCAAATCCAAGAGATATAGTGCATTTATAGTTTTGGTGCAAACTGTTACAAGACAAAAGAGTATTTCATGTAAACAAACCAACAATAAAAGTCTCTAAATATCTTCACCGTGGCAGGAGTTTTTTCAAAAAGGTCAAAAAGGTTTCTGTTTAGACGAACAACCAAAATACACAGAAAAAAAAGTTTATATTTGTATATATGTGACAGTGTTGCATGGCATACTGAAAAAGTTCCACGGTACTATAAGTTTTGATACTTTTCCTTTTCTTATGTCTATTTGATCTGCCAAACAGGATATACTGAATATACATTCAGTATGACGTGTGTGTATGATGTAGCAGGGAAAAAACAAACAAACTGAGGTTGTAATATGAGTCACAGGAAGCTTTTAAAGAATGACAGTAGCAATAAGAGTCACAGTAGAGAGGCAGACTTGGGTGAAAGGAAATAGGTGACCTGAGGTGAAATATATTGAGATATAGTGATTATAAAGTGAGCAAAAAGCTGTTTTAAAGTCTGGTAGAGTTGGTTATATATTGGGACATTTGCTGCACCTTCAAGATTGTATCTTTAATTCCATAAGAAAAAAAGGACAAAATGTGTAGAACCGAGTATTACTGAATATATTTACATTTTGTCCAATGAAAGCCAATGTCAATGTCAATGCCAATTTATTTATAGAGCACATCAGTTTGTCCGAAGTGCTTTACAAAGATTAAAGGACTAACATGGCAAAATTGAAAGAAAAAATATGAAGCATAGTGAAACAAACCTAAAAAAAAAAAACAGTTACAAGAAAAATTTAAACATTAAATAGAAGCATCTAAAAAAATTATAATTTATATGGAATGTTCAAAAAAAAAAAAAGGATGGAAGGCATGTTGGTACAGTATGACAGCAGACGTATGAGTGAACCATGGAGTGTGAAATGAGATGATGTGTGTGTGTGTCAGCAGCAATGGTATTGTCCATGTACAAAGCAATGCAAAGCAAAGTACAGCAATGTGCAACATATGTGTTTTAGTAATTAATTTATTCACACTTTATTAGACTTTATTCTTCTTACCAAAGACAAAGCTGGATTCAACAGCGTGTGACTGTTGGTGCTTATAGCCTACACTAGTAAGATCGATCCAATAAGGGAAACTTCAGAGCATTTTGTAAGACGCTCTGGATATGAGTGAATGGATAAATGTTTCCTAGTTATAGTACCTCACCAATTAATTAGGCCTTTGCTGTAACACATCTATTATCAGGATTTGTCAACCCATATTTTTTCCAACCACAAAAGTCTAGTGATTCTATACTAGCTCAGAGACAAGGTATTGGAAAGTTATGAAATTAATGACAGCCTGACATATACTGAATATTTTATCTAGAACCTTGAAAGTTTCACACCTTGATCCGTGCTTGATCGCGATACAGCTGAAGGTTAAGTGAATGTTGCTTAAGAGGATAAAGTAATGAACTGTTCCTTAACCTCTCCACTTTGATTCACACCAATTTTTATTTTTAATTTTTAATTTTTTTATGTTTTAGCCGATCTTCAAGAAAACCTTAAAGTGGTCTCTGAGGACGAGCAGAAGCTTCTTCAAGAACTTCAAACAGAACATGACAAGCTGAGTCAGCTCAATCACCAGCTCCAAACTAAACTGTCCGAATACTTCCTGCTTAAATCGAGCACTGAGCGTCATTTATTGCATGGAGAGGTTTATACCAAAGATGAATGCCTTCAGAGGTACCCGGTTATTCTAGAGAAAGCTAAGTGTGAGATGGAACACAAGAAGCAAAAGCAGCTAGAACAACACCATGTTGATGAACTGCATCAGCAGAACGACGAGAAGCTGGAGCAAATCGAATGCGAGCAGAGCATGCTGGCATCGACTGAGCGTGAAATGCTCGTTACATTTCTGGAGCAGGCGATGGGCAAGACGGAGGCCCAAGCTGAGGCTGAGCGCCTGCTGACAGCGGCACAGGAATGCGAGTTTGAGTATGTGTCCGTCAGGCAGGAGAACTTCAAGATGAATTCAAAGGTGCTCAAGTTGGAAGCAGGACTCCATGCCAGGGAAAGGGCTCTAGACGGAGACATGAACAAGATTGACTTCGAGCAGTTACAAATTGAAAATGAGACATACAAAGACAAGTTCGAAGAGTGCAAAGAAGATCTAATTAAGCTCAAGAAGATGATTCCTCACAATGACCAGGTTTGTTTGTTCAGCATTTGTTTATTTAGAATGCAGTTAGACAAATTAATATTAAATTAGCAAACATGCAAGATTTTCTTATTTACTCATTCCATTTTTTTCAGTCCAGTGAGTAGATCTGGTTTCATAAAGCTTCTCTCACAATGTTCAAAAACTTGCTTTGTTTTACACTGTATGCAAGCCAGTCCAATTGGAATCCACAAGATTCTGAAGGTTTTCAAAAGAAATACACTGGCCAAAAATATATGGACACCTGACCATCACACCTACAATTTCAAAAACAGAATGAATCCCCCTTTGTTGTTATAATATCCTCCACTCATTCTCGTTTTATAGCGGTTGACATCCAGTAGCTTGCATGATGTAGCATCACCGCCACCCCTTTACGCTTTCAGTATCCTGCACTCTTCTTGGGAAGTTTTTAATCTAGATGTTGGTGCATGGGGTGGGAGTATGTGTTCATCCATTTGAGTGTTATTGAGGTCAGGCACTGCTGTTTAGATTTTGAGAAGGCTCCGGTTCACCCAGAGGTGTTCAGTGGGTTCCCATGTAAGACATGGGAGTTCTTTCACTATATCCTTAACATGCTATCAGCCAAAACATGCTAAAAAGTGTCTCGTCTAGGAGAAAAAGTGAATTTTCAGATAGGATCATATAACATAATAATAATAATAATAATAATAATAATAATTCTTATGATGATGATTATTATTATATTATTATTATTATTATTATTATTATTATATAATCATGTTTCATAATACTTGATGTTTCTTATCTCCCGATCCATGCTTCATTTTTTGTGTAAATATGCATACGCATTCATATTTTTATCAGATAAAATTAAACACAAAATTGATAAATACAATTTCAAGCCCCTTAATGTAGTGTCCGTAATTTTTTTTATTCAAATCTTTCAACGATCTTAACTGTCATTCAGATTAAACTTGGCCAGTTTAGATTTCACTGCATAAGACATAACCCTAAAAAAGTGTATTCTAAAATTCTAAGTTGTTAAGATATTGCAGCATCTATTTGTCATGGTTACGGACACTACAGATTTTTTGCTTTTTAAGCTTTTATGGAATTTTGATGGAAAATGTTAACAATAATTATTGGGCAGATTACAAAAAGCTATTTTAACTGAATAAACTATAGTTATTTTTGTTTGTTGTTTTTATGCTAGGTTTTTGACCATATAGCATAAGATTGGTCACTTCCATATTGCATAAGCTTCAGAAGTAGCTCCTTTTTCACACACATTTTCTTTATAACATTATAAAATCAGCACCAATACTGTGACCGTATGTTTTTCATGGTACAGCTGGTATTATCATGTTGGAACAGGATTGGGGCTTTTAGTTTCAGAGAAGGGAAATTATAATGAATGTACAGTGTACAGACTGTTTGTTTCATTCTATACAACTTGATTTTCCACATTTGTGGCAACAGTTTGGAAAAAGAATTACATATAGGTGTGATGGTCAGATGTCCACATACTTTTGGTCATGCAGTATATCAGAGGCTCTGTGTCAGGAATGCATCTGTTATGTATAACTAGAAATCAGTGTGTTAAAATCACTGTCCTGATTGACCAAGATCAGGAGGATCTCGTATAAATCAGCTATTTATTCTAAATGTTAAAGCGCAGCGTGTTTGACTGTAATTGTATGTTTGTCTTTGTGTCCCAACTCAGATTCTCATGCATTTTAAAGAGAAGCTGAGGTTCAATGAGGGGGTAAACCAGACTAAGCGAGCCCGTTTTGATGAACTGGATGCCTTGGTGCTGCGTGAGCATCAAACCCTGACGCAGATAATGCAAGCACGAGACGTCCTGCGCTTTGACAATCTGCATAAGCGCCAGGACTGTGGCCTGCTGGGAAATCCCACACTGCTCCGGGACCTTGAGGACACAGAGGATGAGCGTGAGGCACTCGAAAGACAAGTGGAGATGCTAAAGAAAAGCTGAAGAGACACACACAGACCACACTGCTACATACAAGCCTACAAGAACCTGTAGTATAGATGCAGGAACACAATAACATAGAGGCCCATTTTAAGATTTTTCTTATGCAGTTTAATATTTTGTGTAATAAAACCATTCACTTTATTATTAAGTTTCATCCGCACCACAGCGTTGTTTTTTTCTTTTTCGTCATTTGACTGACGAGGGAAGTGTGAAGAATTGCAGAAATAAAAACATCTCAATGATGACCTCATATATTTTTTTTAACCTGACTGTACTTTTTTTTTTCAATTATTATATATAAGGTTAATATAAATATTTATGTTAATAAGGTAATGTAACCTGATGTAACCTGTGTCAGTCTGTGTGACGAATAAATGTGCTTGTGTTTATGCATGTTTGTGTGTATGGTGTGTGAGTCTGTGTGTTAACATTAGTGTGTGTGTGACACATGTGACTTGTTAATCTGTGTAGATGTGTGTTTCTGCATGTGAGCGTGTGAGACAGAGATGTGAATCTTAAAATTTGTGATGTGTGATATACAAGCATGTTTGTGTATATGTGCGTCTATGTGAGTGTGAGAGTGTTAACATTAGAGGTGGGCGATACTGCAAAATTTTGTATCGATCCGATACCAAGTAAATACAGGTCCAATATCACCATTACCGATACAGATATTTGATTTTTTTACCACACAATATAAATTACATTTACTTTCTTGCATCACGCCTAAACATGGGCTCATCCGCGCGCTGGCTCTGTCCGTGGCGTTGGTGGTATGGTGGTGAGCATGGCTGCCTTCCAAGCAGTTGACCCGGGTTTGATCCGGGGACCTTTCGCGTGTAAGGCGAACGTGCTAACCACTGCACGATAGAAACCACCCCGGGAGAGGCTGCTTGGATGTTGCCTGTGATCTTCACACGTGCGTAACGGCACGGCCGCGCTGAGCATTGAATCCACGAAAATACGAAGAAGATAAGGTTGATTCGGAGTTGCCTGGCATACAGGGGACAAACAAAGATCACGCCTAAACATGGGCTCATCCGGGCGCTGCCTCCGTCCGTGGCGTTGGTGGTATAGTGGTGAGCATAGCTGCCTTCCAAGCAGTTGACCCGGGTTCGATTCCCGGCCAACGCAAGCCCCTTTTAAGCCGACTGCTCAGGTGCCCCCGTCGCAAGAGTCCCATGACAGCCAGCCAATGACACAACTGGACGGAGAAGGAAGGAATGACTTGCGTGCGCGTGTTTTCGCTGTAAAAGGCAGTCACCTGTGCGCCCAACAGGTAAGTCCATGTTTCATCTTTAATTAGCGTGCGTGTCTAAATGTCGATTGGTCTGAGATGCGCCCATGTTTGCAAAGGACGGTGTCTTCCTATGTTAGCGGCACGTCCCGAAGGTGTGAATGGTGATTTTTCTTCCAATCACAGGTAAGTCCATGTTTCATCTTTAATTAGCGTGCGTGTCTAAATGTCGATTGGTCTGAGAT
>JAAGKR010004371.1:0-62052 GCA_011419295.1 Clarias macrocephalus | reverse complement strand
TTTTTATTTATTTAATTATTTAATTTATTTATTTGAGGGGGTTAAAGTATAAAATAAAAATGAATTACTTAAGACATGTCTATGGTTCTCCTATTGACTGTATGTTCTACGTTATTCGTGTTAGCATTGAAGGAACCTCTCATGCTTTAAAGATTCTCAGGCTTGTAATTCAAACGTATGGAGAGTTGAAATTAGTTTTAAGTGAAATGCTTTATAGTATTTGCCAGACTGTATTCGTCTAGAACCACATTTTAGAGATTTGTTTAGTAATGTGAGAACCCCAAAGCACTGAACTGACTTATGAGCCCTTAATAGCAGCAGGTAACTCAAGCATATGAACGTTATTCATCAGGTTGGTATCTCCAGAAACTCCGCCTAAGAAGTTCCTGACTCTTGGTTCCAAGTTCCGCTACAGTGGCCGAACCCAAGTCCAAACGAGACGGGCCAGTTCACAAATAGTTCGCCCAGCTCCCTTCTTTGAGCGCTCAACCAGCAAACGCTACATCATGTCCCGCAGTCTGGATGGAGGTTGGTCCAGTCTTACAATTTTCATTTGCTATTTCTATAATTTATGGCAGCTAGCTTCATTTCATATGCATGTTAAATTTTTAATGTTATACAGATTACATACATGCAGGTATATGGACTTTACAGTAGAAAAAAAATCTTATTAATTGTGCCACTGATTTTTAAATACGCTTTTTAATATTGAGAGGGGGCATGGTGGCTCAGGCGGTTAAGGCGCTAGGTTGTGGTTTGGGATCTGAGGATTCGGGTTCAAGCCATGCTGTCAGTGGTTGCCACACCCCATACTACCCAGTCATTGCATGCAGTGCCGGACCCAAACCCAGATAAAAATGGGAGGGTTGCGTCAGAAAAGGCATCCGGTGTAAAACCTGCGCCAAAGTTGTGTCGGATGGTCCGCTGTGGCGAAAGAAAGTTTACTTTTGAACATTGAGAAACCCTGAGCCTAATTGGATTGCATTATTTAGATTAATTTTTTTTATAAATAAACTATTCCAAAAGGCCCAAAGAATAAAATGTATACTTTTAATATACGATAAAATGTGTCCCTATTTTGAAAATCAGATTTTACTCCGTTTTATCTTTATTCACGCCCCAATGAGGCAATGTAATATTTAATTATATTTAATGATATTATTAAAACATTATTTTCAAGCAAAGTCTTTAAGCAATCACCAATTCACCAGTCACCAATTTCAGTCCCTTTATTCAATTACTATAGGACTGTTTCTCGAGTAGAGTAAATTATTAAAGTAACTGTATATATATATATATATATATATATATATATATATATATATATATATATATATATATATATAATAAGAAAAGCATTAGCTTTATTGGCATTTATGAACTTTGTTTAGTGGCATTGTTTTTCTTTATTTGGCCAAGAGCTCACACACTTTAGGAGTCCAGGCTGTTTCTCACAATGATGCAAACATGGTTTCGTGCCCCTGCGAATGGCAGCATGTCAGTCAGCCTCACTGGAGTTTGTCTTGTAGTTATTCTTTGCGTTCACATCGCCTATTTCACCCAGCATGGCCTTCTGTCTCTACCTACTGTTTTTATCAGCTGGTACCAGACCTCCATTAATGTTTTCCAAGTTGCTTTGTAGTGTCTTTGCTGAAAAGCGCTTGTTGCTGTGCTGGGGCAGCTCTTCTGATGGAGTCTTTTTTTTTTCCTTTCCTTTTTGAAACATACTGTTGAGAGCAAGACAGAAATATCCACCACAGGGATTTTCTTCTTAGTGCCGTTTTATATTTTCTGCTTCTAAATGCACACTTGCACTTGTCTTTACTCCCCTTGTTCCTAATTAATGGAATAAATTGCTCCCTGAGAGCTTGCGGAAGCCAACAGACGTCTGATTTTAGCTCTCAGCGTTAATGCTGTGATGTTGACAACTAATGTTGTTCTTCTAGATTTTGTGATTTCCCTTGATGTGGACAGTAATTCACAAATGAAATGATCCTGAAACGAAATTATTGATTTGAACAATGTAAGCCTAATTTGCCAGTGTGAGTTCCTATTAACTGCGTTCTCTGTAATTACCTCTTGTACGTGAGAGGGCACTTCCTTCGCTCCAGTCCTGGTACATTAAAGGCTCAGCAAATTTATTTATTTTATTATTTTTTTAAGACCTTTACTCTGTTAAAAATATAGATTGCAATCACATACTGACCTATAGAGTTTACTTTTAACATTCAAGAGAACCTTTGGGAAAGCAATGTGCATCAGCTCCTGAGAAATGTTTTTACAAAATGCTATACTCTGTAGATGTAAGAGAGATTTTTTTTTTTTATTGTCCACCTGATACCTTTCACCTTTTTAGGGCCTTGTTGAAATGCAATGCCTAAATTAATCACTTATTGTGGCATCACATGGCTTTTTCGATTAACACTGAACTAACGTCATTCAGGCAGCATGGTCGCATAATGGTTAACACAGTGGCCTCGCACCTTCAGGGTCAAGGATTCAATTCCCACCTTGGGTCTGTGCGTGCGGGAGTTTGCATGCTCTCCCCGTGCTGGATGGGTTTCCACAGGGTACTCCGGTTCTCTCCCCCAGTTCATGCTGATTAGGTTAATTGGAGTGTCCGAAGTCCCTTTAATGTATGTATGCTTGCATGACCTGCGATGGACATCAGGGTGTACCCCGCCTAGTGCCCGAGTCCCCTGGGATAGGCTCTGAGAAACTGAGTGAGTGATTCAATAGTTTTTTATGTCTTCTGTAAAGCATTCTCCGTAGTTGGCCATTAGAAAATTAAGACTAATAGTTAAACTTGTACACTTTGTATTCTGTCTTTTACAAAAAAAAAAGGAAGAAAATTAAGTTAATTTGAGGCCCATAAAATTAACAGCCTCAGACAAAGCAGTTATTTTACTGTTATTTATTAGGTGCTTCCAAGTGGTGCAACAAAAAGATGTGTTTATTATTGCAAGTTTTGAAGTCTGACGAAAACTAGTTGAGCTCTCAGACTTTCTCCTGATTTTTTTTACCCAGTAGCCAATCAAGGGGGTTTATAAGTTAATGTATATGGGAGAGGACACAGCCGTGTGACATACTGTAGCAGGTGCAGCGTTTCAAAAATGTGGTGGCTTGGAGGAATGATGTCTTTGAGATTTCTTTAGGTCTTCTTATCTGAGAGGAATTGTTCAAAGCCACAAACTACACTTTAAAGGCAAGATTTTATACTTGTACAGATAGTAGTCATGTTTTATGTGTCTTTACCCCAAATGTCAGACATGCTAATAAAGCAAATAAATATTACTATGTAAAAATTTTTTAAAAAGTCAGCAAGTCTTCTTGTGGTGTTGACTTTCTCCTCAGCTCAGCGGAGCACTCCACAAATGACAGCGACTGTAGTCCCAGGATCTAAACCACTTATCACTATGAATGGCACTAAACCAGCAGGTATTATGTGCATCTACAACCCCCAGCCTAGATCTTAAGTTAGAGCTTACTAGTTTGGAAGGACATGTGGTGCGATCGATTCCCTATTAGCAATCTGCTGCAATCCTCTGGCCAGCTCTGCATGCTCCTGACTGTCTATGCTGTTAGCCTAGCATGTACAAACTCACACTGCTAGCTACAGTCTCCCGTTTGCTTAGCTTCCTATTTATTTATTTATTTATTTTTATTTTTTTGGCTTCTGGGTATATTTGTCAGTCTAGCTCATATCACTGGCTGTTGTTTTTAAACTAATCTCATCGACTACATTTCAGGACACTCCTGAGGGCAAATTAAGGACAATAAGCTTTTGTGTCACACAGAGATTAAGGATGAATTGAATTTCTAGTCTGAACAAATTCATGCATGGCCACTGTTATTTAAAACATGCGTATTGTACAGTATTCTTGTAGGCATGTTATTGTGTTACACCACTATTCTATTACATTTGTGTAATTTGTGAGCTTAGTTGTTGGCTCTGCATGTTAACTATATACTGTATGTGACTAATGCTGGTGGTAGATATGATATTTTTGAATTCATACATTCAAAATATCCTTCGTGTCCTGGGACAGAAATCGAGGGCACTGCATCAGTGGCTTTTTCAAATAGGAAACATATTGAGGAATAGACCCTGTAGTAGGACCATCAGTCATTTTATATATATATATATGTGCGTGTGTGTGTGTGTTGATAATCCCATCTGCTTTTTTTTTTTTTTTTTTTTTTGAAAATAGACTGTGCTTTTGCCATATTATTGAGTTGGAATTTGTTCTGGTGTACACCTGTGTTAAAAAGTGGAGCTCCTATGAAATATCTGTAACAACATGTTCAATATAATCATTACAAAAAAAGTAATGATTATACAGTGATTACCCAGGCCTCCTTGTAATTCTGTTGCCCCACAATTTGCTATAATGCCTCCGCAATAAGGTAAATTCCTTACGCGTGGATTTTCCCCTCATATAACTTTCCAAACTCATGTAATTTTTCAAATAGTAATGGGAAATAACTGTGAAATAGATACTGCAAAAAATGTATGTATATGTGTGGGAAGTATTTTGTTTAAACGTTTGGTAGAATCCCCAGTACAGTACGTTTTTGAAAAAGCAATCTCTTCCAATAATAAGCATGGAGAAGCTGTAATGTGTACTTGCTACCTGAGTGTCAACCTCACCTTTTATCATTCGTTCTTTTGAGACACCTCCATCTCTTACAAGCATTAAACAGTTATTGGCTTTGGAATTTAGAGCATTTCTATTTAAGCTTCCTTCCTCCACAATAAAACAAAAAGCAGTAGTAATACAACTGAATTACACCGGAGATGCAAAGAGCTGCATTTTTTTTTTTTTTTTTTTTTTACTGTAATAAGTGTGAACGGTGATGTCTCTAAGTCAGGATAAATTGTTAATAGAGCAAACTGAAGTCTAGAAGTTTGAACTCAGTGACAGTCTATTAAAAATAGACTATAGTATATATAGTATATACTATAGTATATAATATAATTTTTTTAATCTATCTATCTATCTATTAATAGCCATGCCTCGGTTAAAGGCATAGATAAACATTACCTGCATTACCTGAAGTTCTTGCCCTGTATGTGCATGATTTTTTGCACTCTGCTGCTGCCACATGACTGGCTGATTAGATAACTGCATGATTATGCAGGTGTTCTAGACTTCCTAAATAAGTGGATAGTGGGTGTATAGTCTAATGGTAGAATCACCCAAAGATTTTTTAAATGAACAAAAATCCCAGTATTGTGTAGTTACTGGAATGTATTGGTTACTAGGCTTTGACTATGACTTTGTATTGCAACGAATACACAACAGAATCATTATTGTGCTATTTGGACATTGCTTTTGATTCCTGTCATAGATCGAGTCTAATATCTGGAAATGAGGGCTGCATTTTTGTGTTTCTGGTATGTTAATTTTGCCTTTGCTTTGATGCTGTTCTTGCAGTCCCTGTAGGTTTGAAATTGAATGCAGGATGGCTTTGCTCATTTAGATTGCAATGTCATGACATCAGCATCCAAGCTTCGAATATACTGCATACTACAATTATTATGCAATGAATGAAAAGCTGTGTGTGTGTGTGTGTGTGTGTGTGTGTGTGTGTGTGTGTGTGTGTGTGTTGTAGAGATGGGCACAGCATTGTACGGTGCTGCAAAGGGCATCGCCATGAGTGACCTCATCACCACAATTACACCAGAGAAAAAGGCAGAGGAGAAGAGATCAGAGGAGGAAGGATTGGTGCTCGTAGAAAATATAGTCGTGGAAGAAGAGGACGAGATAACCAAGGCTACAGAAGTGTCCCAGCCAAGTCCACCAACTCCTGTCCGACAAGACACGAGGGTACGATGCCTTTAATTAACAATGCTTTTAATTGTAATGTCATATATTTAGCGGTTCTTAATTTATGTGTAAGATATACGGGAATTAAGATAAATTTCTTCCTTTGCATGCTTTCGAATGGATTACACATTACAGACTGATTTTACCGACACTGCTATTGATGGTGAATTGACAGCGACAGAGGTTTGTAATATAGGTTGAAGTTTACTGACCGTTTCACACATAAAGTCAAGCCAATAAATATTTCAACAGTCACACTTTTTTTGTAATTTTCCCTCTGTATAGTACCACAATGGATTTGAAAATGAATCAAAGTGTAAACGATAAACAAATAATTCAGTTTACAAATTACAGATTTTTTTTTTTTTTTTTTTCAAAATTCTTCCATTCTCACACGCTTAAAAATTATTAGACAAACTAACGTAATAACATATTGGAATTCTTTTTAATGATGGATGCAAAACATTTGGAGTCAACGGCTGTCTAATGAATGTAACCCATGGATATCACAAAATCCTCTTTCCAGGCCTGAACAGCAGCTGCTTATCTTCTGCTTTATTGTTTGACTTTCTGCTTTTGGATTTGTCTTGAGTAATGAAAAGCATTTCAGAATGTTCCATTTCCTCGCTTTACGAAGCACTTGGGTTCTTTTGCGATACATTTTGGGCCCTTATTCATCTGTACAGGAGTTGTCTTATCAGTTTTGCAGTGTTACATTGGATATGAGCAGTAAGTACGGCTCTACAGTATACACCTCAGAGTTTATCCTGCTACTTCTATCACCAGTCATCCAGTTCCAGTGGTAGCTGTACATGCCCATGATCATCAACGCTACCTTTATTATTTTTGACAGATGATGTAGTATACTTTGGATCAGCCTTTCCTTCTCCATACTGTTTTATTTCTATCATCCATTTGGCTTGGATTTTCTGTTGCAAAAATCTCGGGCCTCCGAGTGGCGCAGTGGTAAAAAGCGCTCGCCCTATCATCCTAGTTCGAATCCCGGGTGGTGCTGTTACCTCTCGCAACTGGAGGTCTAGAGAGCTGATTGGCCGAGCTCTCTCAGGGCGGAGGGATGAGGGGTACTTAGTGCTCCCACATTAATCACTGCCAATTAGGGGCGTCTGTGAGCTCGCACAACAGAAGGAGCGGATAGCGCTGTCCTCCGAGTGTGTTACGCCGCCCCCAACGGTGTGCGAGCGAAAAAGATGCGGTCGGCTGGCGTCACGTGGTTTGGAGGAAACACGTGATAGTCTTCGGCCCTCCCGGCTGAGTGGTAGTAGTAGCCTTAATGTGGGAGCCCCCTAGTGACGGGGAGGAATTGGACACGAATAAATTAGGGAGAAAATCAGGGAAAAATCCCAAAAAAAAAAAAAAAAAACTCGTCTTACAGGGCTGTTTTATTGTTCCTCCTTACATATATTTCAAGAGTGTTCTTGCGATGCCATTTATCCGATTCCATTGGCAGCCAGAGATACTAATGCCATAACCCTGCCTCACACTTTTTCCATGATGTGATATGCTTTGGAGCAAGAGCCCTTTTTTTTCCCTCGCTATACTTTTTTTTCCCATTAATTCAGGCATTTTGTACATTTTGAGCTTTTTTACATGTTTTCCAGCTAAAGTAGTTCCAACCATTATGTTCTTGAGTGGTTTGCATCTTTAGGTTTGCATTTATATTCAAAGCAGCTCTTGAATTGTTGACGATGATATGCATACCTTCTCCAGAGTGTTCTTTTAGATGTTGGGAAAGGTGTGTTTTCTTCAAGGAAAGAATTCTGTCATTATCCATTTTTGTTGTTTTCTGTAGTCTTCCAGGTTATTTGGTGTTACTTAGATTAGCAGTGCATTGCGTGTTTTGTAAGAATACGCCATATACTTTGTTTGGACACTCATAAGGTTTCTGATAGGTCTGTTTTAATTTTTCATCCTGTTGATGGCCTCCCTTTCCTTGCACCAGCACCTCATATGTGAATCACATATTTTTATGAACAGCTGCCAAATATTAATTCAGCACTTTTTAATCAACTCCAGACCTTCTATCTTCTTATTTTGTCACAAAATGTTAGGAAACTGTCCACAACTGGAAATGAAACTGCTCATCATTGAGTTGTCCACTTAACTTTGAGCCCGTGATAAATGAAATCTCGAACTAAATTAAAGCCCCGCGCATCAATCACATCTTCGGATCTACTGTCGTGGTATGCAGAGGGAAAAATATGAAAAGTGTGTACTTGTCAACCCATTTATTCATTTGTTTTGTTTCATTTCATATTTTTATTCGCGTTTTTAAGTAAAAAAAACAGTTGTTTTTTTTTAGCTTCCCAGTCATGAGTTTAAGCTCTATGATTTACAGTCAAAATCTTTAATGCATATCTATCCATATATCATCATATACACTGCACAGTCTACCTTTTTCAGTTAATTGTGCTTTCTATCTCATTAAATGACTGTTTTGACATTGTAGATACATAGCACTAAATGGTAGGTGTTTTATCATTTTATGACAGAGATTTGCACTCAGCATGGAAGCAGGTATTAAAATGAAAATCATCTGTTTATAAATGTAGTACGCTCATTATTCCCACCTGTGGATCATCTAAGAACAATTCATTCTGTATGTTTTTTTTTTTTTTCATTTATCATCATATTTTCTTTTTTCACTGACGCATTTGCTGCATAACCTCTCTGTTGTTGTTTTACTCATATGGTGGCATCTAATTTGTGTATCTCTTATCATCAGTCGGATCAGGATGATGAATCTGAAATAAGGATCCAGGTGAGTAGACTTTCATTGCAAAACAGATATCAGGATAGTTACAGAAATAGTACAAAAAAAGAACTATTACTATTTGGAAGTATAGTCTAAAATAAGATAAAAATAAATAAAAATGTGCATGTGGTCAATATGCGAAGTACGATTTGTGATGGTTCTCATGAAGGGTATGCAACATCTCCGCTTCCCGCAATTTTATTGTACCAGAATGTTGATCAAAAGAAGCTGCTTCACAAACCTCATCATCTGTGACAGTAGGAAGCTCTCAGTTGATAAATCGATTTCTCTTTCCCTCCGCAGCCCAGTTTTATAAGGAGAATTAAAGGGGAAAATGTGTTTATCAGACATAGTAAACTGATGCTGGAGGTTGGTAAGGAATGGGAGACGTACTGTAGTGCATGCATTGACAACAAATCATTAACATCAGCTGTGTGTAGCACGAAAGACATGATCACTCAGCTTCAGGGTAATGATGAATTTGTCTAAAAGAGCAGTTATAAAGCATGTAATAGCCGTGACATTCTCTTAACATTTGCAGTCTCAGACTAAGTTTGTATTTCTGCAAGGTGTTAATTGTGTCTTGCTGTTTTAATGTCAAGCGTGGTGATTGCGGTTCAGCTTTAATGATGAAGTAAGGCTTGCTTTTTAACCTAACCTAAGGAATAACAACTGTATTCTATTAAAACTACATGGCAGCCACACTAACGATACACAGGAACGTTTTTGTGTTGTGGATACTATTATTATTATGATTATTATCATTATTAGTTGTAGTTATATATATATATATATATATATAACAATGTTCCTTGTTTTCCCAGGAGGTAGATACAACACCAGACCTGATCAAACACCAGACCAATATTAGTGAGCTGAAGAGGACTTTCCTGGAGGGAGGCACAAGTAAATCGGGTTTAACAGAGTGGGAGAAACGTCTCTCCTCATCCCCACTGCGATCCCCCCGACTGGACGAGGCTCCTATGATTGAACCCTTAGAGCCTGAGGATGTAAGCAGAGCCAGTCACTCAGCAATCATTTAGACAGGATTTTTTATTTTTTTTGTAAATAGTTGCCGATTTTAATTGCTTAAAAATGGTACTGAATGCAACTAGAAAAGGCTGAAATATTCCCAATGCTTGTAACCTTGAGACGTTAATGCTGTGACCGGCACAGCTGACAGATGCTGTGAAGATGATTGGGGCTTGTTTAAGGAGAAAAAAAAAAGGCTCTTTTGGGTTGAAGCTGAATGAATGCTTTAGATTAAATGAAAGAATGATTTACTGATTTTCCTGAAGATTGTCACATTGATTTTTTTGCTACATGGCTGTAAATAAGGTTTCATCAAACGGCTGACAGAAAGACAGTGAGATTGGAGGGAAAGATCTGTCGAGCAGGTCTCGAGCAGCGTCGCTTATCCTTTTCAGCTGCACACAGATCTGGTGTCACTGGTGCGGTCCAGCGTCTTTCCGCAGCACATAAAATGTAAACGGGAAGATCAGAAGATGTAGGGAGAAAAAACGATGTATTAATCACACTTGTTATCGCAACCGTCACAGCATGTGAGAATCAACAGATTGTAGACAAATTAGATTCTCAGTATGGCAGAGGGACATGCAGCCATGTAAGTGACAGCTGCTGTAAGGTTGCAATCTTGCATAAACATTGCGTGCGTGATTCTGAGAATATGGTGAAAACATGCCTCTTAAATTATCTGTTATACATTGATTAAAAAGCCCAACTGGAATCGTTTTTATAACTTTCAAGATTCCTAAGCGGAAAAAATGATTTCATTCTTTTTGTTATGTTGTTCATCTTTTTTTCAAACATTTGATTTAATTGTAAATTCTGTCCGTCCGTCCGTCCGTCTGTCCATCCCCCCCACCCACCCCTCCGGCCCATGTGGATAATTTTTATTGCATTTAGAATAAGTTATTGATGCTTGTTTGATTAATGTGTATGCCATTGTGTGCCATTCTAAAAAAAGAAATCTTTAATAGACCTTTGTGTCTGGTTTTACTGTCACTGGTGTAACAGCCTGTGATTACGAGACTAGTGACATTTAAAAAAAAAAAAACGCTTGTGATTTAAAATGATAGCACTATGCTGCAAAAAAAAAAAAAAAAAGCATCTTAGCAAGTGAAAACATCATAAATGTAGTCAAATTTTATCTAGTGTTTCCAAGGATTACGATATATAATGAACACATGAAGCTAAAACAACAAAGGATTTACTACGGCTGTGTCAGATCGGAGACGTTTTAGGACTAAATTATGCAGTATGTAATTGAAGATAACAGTGGAACATAAATGTCAGGTCGCTGGTACAATGTAGATCTCTCTGAGTCATGTCCCACAATGTTCCTTCTTAATGTCGCATCTGATTTCACTCTCTTTCTACACTCCGTGCAGACCAAAGAAGATTTAGAAACAGCGGCCGAGAAGGAAGAGGTTGCTATAGGTGCAGACGAACGGGACAGCCTGGATGACGGGAAAGATGATGTGGTAGGTGCCGTTTTGTCTTTTTAATGGGCAAGGACGCCCATTAAAGTCTGATTCATTGTGTTAGTTCTTTGTAAGCAGACAAAAATGTTAAGTTTTCTTAAAAAGCTTTTTTTTTTTTTTTTTTTTTTTAAAGATCAGCATGTTTTAGTAGCTACTGAGATGTTTGTTGGCTTTAAGTGTATCTTCCACCCCTCCTACAGAGGTGCCTAACATGCCTTTCTGTATCTTGTATGTAGGAGTCTGATGGTTGGGTAATTATAGACAAGGTCCCGCCTAAGGTACCTGAAAAGAAAAACGTAGTCAGCTACAAAGTAGTGGGCGTTACTAACATTGTTACCGCTGACGAGGCTTTGGGAGACGTAGCTCTCAAAAAGGCATCGGCCATACAGGAGGAAGTACGTGAAAAGACATACGCACTTGGCAAGTCTTATGACACTGCGACAGGGAAGATCGTGACCGCCACCAAAGATGATGACTTTCCATCTCCGACTCTCACAGTAGAGCAGAGGAAGTTCTCTGATCAAACAAGCACCACGGCTGTAAAGATCATACCAGTCTCTGTTGAGAAGCTCGAGCCTGCAATCCTGGCACCCACAGCCATAACAGCACCGGCGATCACAGTTAAGGAAGCAAGGACCCCTTCTCCCTCTGAGCCTGCAGGCGTTGTGAAGATGGTGGTGGTCGTCGATTCCAGTGGGCAAACCGAAGAGGCGAAAAAGGATGAGCTGAAGCTGCTTACAGATTCTTCAATCACCCTTACGCCCAGGTCCCCTCTCCGGTCCCCGCTCCGGTCTCCACTCAAATCTCCATCGAAGTCAGTGGAATTGGGTGTGAGGCCCAGCCCTGGCACTTATCTAATCAAAACCTCTCCAACAGCCAGAGTGGTAGTATAACACAACACTGATAATTCCAGCACGTTGCTTCCCACGCGACACCCGCCAGCTTCCCCGGCCTGGCTTTCCAAAACAATTCAAATGTACTAATTAATTAAAAGCCAGCGCTTTGCAGCCCTTTTACATTATTACAAATGTTCTAAATGCATATTGTGTTCCTTTTGTCTTTACGTGTTTCTTTTAATTCCCGACTCAAATACCTCACTATGGAATTTGATGTCGCTCCTGCTTTTAAGCGCGCGCCAGCTGCTTTATGAGTCTAGCTTTGACGTTTTATTTTGCCTCACAAATGAGCAGCTTATTTTTGTTTAGTTTTTTTTTTTGTTTTTTTTCACTTCCTTTTTTTATTAACCAGGCTTCTTGCTGCCAATCACACGAAACACGAAATGTCTTTGGCTTGAGTCACAGATCGAAAAGATGGCAGATTTCCTTTCCTTTTATGTTTCCTCTGATGTTTATGCTGCTTGATGTGGATTGATGAGGGCTCTGTTCATAAGAGGGCACAGAATCCCAGTGGAAACTGATGTAACTCCACTCTTTTTAGGGCTGTTGTGGTCGGAAATTTATCAGGAACGAAAAGGAGAGCGGCCATGTTTCGATTAGTGCGGTCTCTGTAGGGCTAAATGGTGTTGGGTGCTACAGTAGGTCTTTCAGTTGTTCACAGAAGAAGTCAGAGTGAAAATCTAGGACGAATGAATGATTTGTAGTCAGACCTCTCTAGGTTTTCTAGATGCGTGTCATTTTAAACAGGCAGTAAGATTGTTGGGGGTATGTTTAGAAAAAGAACAAATGAATTGCCTCTCTTATGAATAACCCAAATAAAAATGCTAAATTTTGCCAAATTATGCGAAGCTTCATTTAGCGCAACATTCTAGTCTGATAACTTTGTTTCCAGTCTCTGTGTTCTGACAAATGGTGTCTCTGTGTCTGTGTGTGCTCACATGTTCGTGTCTCCACTTTAACCCCTCACCTGTGTGTGTATGTGTGTGTGTGTGTGTTTGTCTGGCTTTTTGTGGGGATGTGCTCAGCCTAAGCCCACATTCGAGGAGATGTCCCCGGAGCTCACCGCTCTGTTAAGGTCTGCTCATGAACAGAGCGGCACTCGCGTCTGGTCCTCCTCCTCCTCCTCAACCGCTACTGGGCAAACTTGGGCCGTCCTTAAGGTGGACTACACTAGAGACAGCATTCTAATGTTTACAGCTTGGTACATCTGTCGCAAGCAGTCTTTTCTGAAGTGTAGGACAGAATTGCTACGGCTGCTTACGTTATACTAATATTTAATGCTTTATGAAATGTAGCTATGATGTATGATATAGTCTTATTTATAATCACAAAGCACTTTTTATTGCAGCCTAGCATACTGCATGCTTTTATAGGCCACCGTGTCACTTTGTCCTTGTAATGTTTTGTCTAAAAGCCATCTTGTGTCCTTTCATTACCTAGTGACAGATTTATTGCTTGGAGGACCATCAGGGGTAGTAGAGGATGTTGTATTCAAAGTCACCAACATTAGCAATATGTAATTCGTACAGTCTTTCTTGCACTGTTTGAAGAACACTCCTAATTTATCTTTTCAATCGTGCAGGATGTACAGGATGTTTGTCATATAAATATGTTTACTCTTTAATGCATACATAGATTTTCCTCTGTGTGCATTAATGTACGAATACGTTTGTCTAAACATTTCATTAAAGCACACTGACAGCACCAACAACTGCCCTTAGACCTTTCTTAGATGTGAGTTTTTCTTGAAAATCGTGAGCATAATTTACTATTCAGTCTTAAGCTGTTTAAAATGGTGGTAATGAGCTTATAACTTGATGATTTGAGAACTTGCCTATAAATGATGCATTTAACTGTGATTTTCATTATTTTATGCTTTGTCATAGACATCTTCCGGTCCTGATGGGACTCTTCATCAGTCAGCAGTTACACAGGAACTTCCTGAAAAAGACCAGCCAAGAGAAGAGGAGCAAGCAGCTGATCTACAGCAGCGTACCGTATCAGACCAGTCACAGGTAGAGGCACTCATTTCTCCAGAATATCAATTGGAGCCCAGTGTCTCTAAAATTAGCTATGATGAGCCTGGTAGCTCTGTGCATGTCTCAGACCAGAATACCCCAGACCGTGACACAGACTCAGACGAGGGCAGCAGTGATTCAAGCAGCATGGCAACCAGGGCCATGTCCTCTGTGGGTAATGCCCTCGTTGCCCCGACCACTCGGACCCTGTCGCCTAGTGACAGCGATTCTGGTGATGAGAGTTTTTCTCTGTCTGCTGATGATGATGATGAGCCAGTCCCAGGCGACAAGTCACCCAATATGGCACTCTGCTCCCCTGTCATCCTGTCTGAGCAGAGGGGAGATGCTGAGGGTCACAATGAGGAGGTAGAACTCAATTTTTCGTGGTGTCCCCTCCTTTGACCCCATAATCCACAAACCAATGTCTAGGCTTGTACGTCAATTCCTCCCTGAAACACCCAATAATGTCCACGTGCTGTTATTTAAACCAGTAGTTCCAGTGTGCATCAGTGTATGTGTGCGCATCAGTGAGCTCCACTGGGATTTTTTAACGAGATTTGATTGTTTTTTATTTTTATTTTTATACAAAACATTTTTTTAGCCAGAAGAATATTGAGAATCTTGGAAATGAGCCAGGCCTTACATGAGCCAGGCTGTGACATGACCTCATCAGATTTGGAAATGTATGACAGTAGCCCTGGGCGTTTGAACACACTGATGCGCGCACACACACACACACACACACACACAACTGTTCACAAATTAGAACTTGTTCTTTGATTCTTCCTTATTTCCTTTGAATGTTTATCTGCTGTTATACTGTATGAGATGGGGCATTGAGTTACAGATTCGCGATTTTATTTTTCACTTTAATAATCATTGGCACTGAAATGTTAGTCAAAAACAGTTTTGCATCACCTCAAAAAGGTTAAAGAATTAAGACATGAAAATGCATGCTGTCTTTTGAAAAATAACAACGGGTTAGTCTGGGCAGAATGGTAGCGGAGTGGTTAGCGGAGTGGTTAGCATTGTGCCTCGCACCTCCAGAGGATTCCTGGGACGGATCTGTGCGTGTGGAGTTTGCAAGTTCTCCCTGTGTTTGGTGGGTTTCTTTTCAAAGAGCATGCAGATTAGGTTAATTGACCCCATAATTCCCTATAGTGTTTGAGCGCATGTGATTGTGTGCCCTACGATGCATTGGCATCTCATCTAGGGTACACCCCGCCTTGATCGAGGCATCCCACAACCCTGCGCAGGATAAACGAACAAAAGAATGAGTGAGAGAGTGATGTTAGACGGTTAGACTGTTTGCTTCAACAGCACATTCTGTCATCTTTTTTCTTACTGTGGAACTAAGGCTAATATCTTATCAAATCATTTTCGTTATATTCCAACCCTGTATAATGAACCTAATGGGAACTTCTCACTTCTGTTGTTAGATTTTGATGTGAAATAATGCTGACACAGCCCTAATTTTCACAGTCTTGATGTCATGAAGATGCTTGTGTACATTCTAACAAGAGCAACAATAGACCTACACACTAACAACAATTGAAACATGTATTAGCTTTCCCAATATAGCAGGTTTTTTTTTTTTTCCAGGAAATAAGCTTGAACTTTATGTGATCATTCATGCCATATAAAATCGACATAGGATGTCTGTGAGAGCTTCGTGTGTGCATGAGAGATAAAAGAGACAAGAACATTCAGACAGTATATTATCTGCTCTTTTTTTTTTTTCCTTTTTTTTTTTTAGGTTTCGTCAGTGCTCCAGACAGCGGAGGTCATAACCTTTAGCAGTCCATTGTCAGGAGAGACAGATAGCGTGGTGGCACAGGAAGTGCCAATGATCCACACGGAAATGAAGACTATAACATACGAGACTCAGCAGGTACACTGCTGCTCTGCAGGAATGGGAAAACACATCACCATATCTTTTAGCATGAGGGAATAGGGAATGTTATGGGGTTCCCATGCATTTGCTTAATATGTGTATGAGAGAGAAAGAAAGAGAGAGATAGTCCATGGAATATTATCAAGAGGAAGATGAGAAATATACTAGACGCAACAATACAGACGAGCTGAACCAAAAGCAACCTGGTCTTCACCAACACCTCAGCAGTGCAACAGGCTGATTGCCTCATGTTAAAGTAGCCTCGACAAATTTTCCGATAATGGTTTATGTAGAAATGTCTTTTCTACAGTTGTACCGTGTACTACAGAATGACGTACTGTACTGTATGTTGAAAGGGTGTTTAGTATGAGCAGATTGTAAGGGAGAGTTCTAGACTAAGCACCGGACACTCAGCAGTAGCAGTTCAGAAGATACACAGCCGTACCATGGTCAGGAGCCAAGGATTTGTGCACTCTGGTTGGGAGGGATAGCATACACTTCCTTCCTCTGCATGGATAATTGAATAATTTTGCATGCATAATTGAATAATTTTTCAGAATTTCTGTAATTTTTCATTTCGATTTGATTTTTTAAATTATTGTAATGTTTCACTGTAATATTTCACACAATTATTGAAATATTGCTCTGGTTTGTGTATATATATATATAGTGAATGCATGGAAATAACCGGGTACCATCGTCACAGTTTGAAAAGCTATTCAAAGTAACTTATTATATTGAGTAAAGATTATTCTTTATCATAAAAGGTAATGCATTGATCTAGGAAAAACAAAGCCATCATGGCCTTTATTTAATTGCCATGAATGCTCAAGTCAGATATAGTTTTTTTTTCTCTCTGATTACATTGTGTGACCGAGCTGGTGTATAAATGCGAATTAAATATCTGTTTTTAAACACTTTGATATCGGTGCTATACTGAGAATAATCCACTGAATAAAAACTGTTAGATCACCACAGTCATATCCCAGAGACTGTTACTGCATAAAAAATATAAAAGCTGGTATAATCAAATTGGCAAAAAAAATACCTGGGAAAAATTCATGGATAAATTCTTCGGCTGCACACTACAATATGAACGAACAGGCTAGGCGTGTCTAATGAAGTGACGTGTACGCAATGTGTCAAACACCCACAGAGGTGTTACACATAATATACCTGTTCCAGGAGCATACCAACATTACCATTCTGTTAGCACTTCAGCGTCACCACTGTGCTGAGAGTGATTCACCGCATAATTAATATCTGGTCCTGCTGTGGTCTCTTTTCATTAACTGAAGGCTGATGCAGTCAGTCTGAGACAAACTACCATCAGTAATTGTATAGACAGCAGCTGTATCCTAGGCTGTGCACACACAACAGGTAATCTAACATGGCATTGCTTTTCTCTTGGCGACAGGGCGACACGGGCGGTGACGCTGAGCCAGGGATTCTTATAGGTGCACAGACCATCACCTCCGAAACCACCAGTACAACCACCACCACACATATCACTAAGGTATAGCCTGCTAATTCTGCCTCATGTTCTGCCTCTGCTTTCTAACGTTAACAGTTAGTAATTTATTGTCCCTGGTGTAGCATATAGAAACAGAAATGTAGTCAATAAGTAGAAAGGCTATTGATGGCTTGTGCCATTAGATTTGGACGTGTAGTGATGATGCATTCCCAGATTATGTGTCTTCGTGATGGATTACGGTGCATAAAACTAATCATGCTTGCTCATCTCAGCTGTGAAATATTATTCAATTTCATTCTGTAGCGCTTTTAACAATAAACTCTGTCACAAAGCTGCAGAAATCTGGATATAGCCCTAAATCCCTAATAATCAAACCAGAGGTGACAGTGAAAAAGGAAAAACTCGTTGACAAGAAAACTTGGGAGAAATCAGTGTTACAAGACGACCAATAATTTTCCGATAATGGTTTCTGTAGAAATGTCTTTTCTACAGTTGTACCGTGTACTACAGAATGACATACTGTATGTTGAAAGGGTGTTTGGTATGAGCAGATTGTAAGGGAGAGTTCTAGACTAAGCACCGGTCACTCAGCAGTAGCAGTTCAGAAGATACACAGCCGTACCATGGTCAGGAGCCAAGGATTTGTGCACTCTGGTTGGGAGGGATAGCATACACTTCCTTCCTCTGGCACCACAGCAGCATTAGCAAGCTGACAGTGAGTGTGAGATTCATGTATGTAGAAGAGGGTAGACAGTGATTTCCTCCAAGTGTGTTATGCTGCACAGTGAGATAGCATAAGCAGCTGGGTTCATGTCTTTCAGTGGAAGCACTTGTTAGCATTTACCCTGCTAGCTCATGAGTGGTAGGTGAGAGCTGGGGTGCCAAGGTGGCCTCCAGCATTGGGCGGGAGCTGAATCTTGTCTCTAGTCTGCGCGTGGATTTCCTCTGGATACTCCAGCTTCTTCAGCTGCACAAACATATGCAGTGTAGGCGTTTCCAAATTGACCGTAGTGCGTGATGAAGGTGAGTGTATGTGTATACTAGTACCCTGTGATGCGCCCCACTTTATCTGACACAGGTCTAGCAGTATGTAGCATAATGGCTGAATAATATTAAACTAATAGTTTAAACCAGTTGTTAAACGCCACCTTTTTGGCTACAGACAGATGGGACGATTTTTTTTTTTTTTTTTTAGTAAATATTTAAACACCCGTCAGTTGTTTTTGTTTTATTATACATTTATTGATCTCTTTTGCTGTCAGACTGTGAAGGGAGGCGTTTCAGAAACCAGGATTGAGAAACGAATTGTCATCTCAGGGGACGCAGACATCGACCATGATGAGGTGAGAATCACACCATTAGTCTTTCTTATACAGGTGTTGATACAATGCTTATCCAGTAAGATTAAGTCCTCTTTAATACTTTCTCTGATCGAACAAGTATTACGAAAGTATATACCTTTACCACTCATCTGTATTACTTGGTGACCTTCAGTTATGAGTTTCTTACTTAAAAGTAAGAGGAATTAATATTTACTCTCCGGCTATTCATTTTTAACACACACACAGTATAAAATACTTCCACTTCACTCCATTATTTATTAAAGACATCATTCTCCTGACTTGCATTCCTACACCTCTTTGTGTTGCCGTTATGGGGTGCCACTGGGGTCAGGCCCTGGCTCAGGCCATTAAAGAAGCCAAAGAGCAGCACCCCGACATGTCAGTGACCAAAGTAGTGGTCCATAAAGAGACTGAAATCACACCCGAAGATGGCGAGGAGTGACGCAGGTAAGGGAAGAGCCAGTCACCACGCTGTTTGGCTTGGCCGTCTGCGAACTAATGTACCGCTTTGCTAATGCTCCAAAGCTCTAGAGGCTGCCATTCTAACCCCCTGCTAGTTTTTTCCCACATCTCATTCAGAGATGCCCTGAAGACTACATTTTGAATCAACATATTTGTATATCTTTATTTTTTTATGGTGATTTTGCTTCATGTTGCTTTGACAATAAGCAATGAAGGGAAAATTACACTGTTGCTTTTGGGCTGCTGCTGAAGTAACCCCTTTTTCAGAGCGTTGTTTTTTAACAGCCAAGAGGTAGGGGTGCCCTCTGCTGGAAATAAATATTAGTACAGTTTACTGCAGGTAATATTGGGGGATTGAAAGTGCCAAATTTATTAAATGATTAGTATTTCCTTCAAAATACGCTTTCATATATGTTCTAAATAAATCCATCAATAAATTAAATTATAATTTTTTTAATAATTGGTTCGTTAAATAACATATTTAAACATTTAATTAATGATGATTAAGGATCGGCGGCACAGTGTGGCAGTGGTTAGCACTCTCCCCGCATACACCTCTAGGGTCGAGAGTTCAATTCCCGCCTCAGGTCTGTGTGTGTGGAGTTCGCATGTCCTTCCCGTGCTTGGTGAGTTTATTCGGGGTACTCTGGTTTCCTGACACAGTCAAAAGACATGCAGATTAAATTAATTGGCATGCCAAATTGGCCATAGTGTGTGTGGGTGTGTGGGTGTGTGTGTCCTGCAATGATATGCCTCCGGTCCAGGGTGTACCCCACCTCATGGAATAGACTTAGGATAAGTGGTATAGAAGATGAATGAATGATAGATTCATTAAGCGATATATTGAAAGCTTAGTCTGTTTGCTTATGTGTTTCCTTACTTATTGTTTGCTTACTTACTGTACTTCCCCATGTGTTTTCGGATATATTGATGGATTTAATCATATATTATTTCTTTTTTTTATTATTTATTTATTTTTGCCCATGTATGTTTATTGCTTGTTATTAATACATACAAACTGGTACTATCAATAGGACAAGCTTGCTGTATTTCTCATTGTCAAATATGGTGCAAGCATGTTTTAGAGACTAATAAATGTGATAGTTTTGCATGGCATTTCCAATGTATATGGCATTGTTGTATGCTAACATTCTCAATATGTTTAAACACGCACAGAGACATGCTCTGGTGTGAATAATAGTTCATGTTCTGCTGAAATTTTACTTCACGGCTTGATAGTCTTTAGTTTTTTATATAATATTCTACGTTTTTGCCCATTCCTTCATAGGATTAGAGCGTCTTCATATTTTCTGGAGCAGTCTCATCTACACCATGTGGAATAAAGGACATTTTGGAGATGCTGCCTTGAATAAAGAGCACCACAGATACATCAATGGATATAACTTCATCTGAACACTGCTGGAGTCACCTTCTAACAAGCCCATGCTCACTTTCTCCTGCAACACATGCTTACTGATCTCCTGGCTCGCCTGGTCCAGCACTGTTCAATGACATTGCATGACAAGGGAACAACACCTTTCCTGTAAAGAGAACAAACGCTATGTACAATGTAGGAAATGCTCAACTACCGCAGTGTAAATTTAAGTCTCCCATGCACACTCCTTAGGAAGGGGAAAATGAATATGTGGCAAGAATTTTGAAAATAGTATTAATATTATGATCTACATTTTATTTATTAGAACACTTCTCGATATAAGAAAATAATAATAATAATAATAGACTGCATCTGTATGAGCACCCAGTATTTAACCATGCAATAGATGTGTCATTGAAGCCGGTCACCATGTCCTGTTTCGGCCACCTCTACCCTGCCTCTGACGTGTTCTCCTTGAATGTATGTGTGGCTGAGAATATGACTGACGTATACTTGCTTTTTAGTCCATGCATACTAGGAAAAAATATATATGTTTTTACAAGTTGTATATCAAATTTTAGGTTTTTTCTTTTTTCCTCAATCGTTCTTAATTAAATGTCTGAACTTTCAAAGAATGAATGCACTGTGACCATATTTGACACTGACTCTAGGTCTGTGCTAAAAGTGATGTCTTTGCAAGGCGACTTCGGCCTCAGTCTCACATTTTTAAGTCATTTACCGTCCCCTCAAAAATCATCCTGCCCACAACTGCGCCTTAAAGTGTATAAACTGGATGGAGAATCAGAAACATCACCAATGATGTATTTTAATCCTTCTTTTTCTGATCCTTCTTTTTCTTTTTATTATTATTATTATTATTATTATTATTATTATTAGCATCTTTGTTGTTGCTGATGTTGGCCTGTGTGTTTTTAATCCATCATGCTGCCATATGCTTCACTCCGTGTTGAATGTGTTTACCACATGAGCTCAAATAAAAAAATAAATAAACAAATTTTAAAAATGTATTTGAGAGATTTTTTTTTAGGGTTTGTTCTCTATAGAATAGTCTGCTGTTCCAGAATATACATTTCTTCATTTGGGCGATAATCACACTGCAAGCCACGAAAAACACAAATAACTCTTTATAAGAGCTCCTGTGCATTAAAACATTTACTGTTCAGGAGCAATTCAGAGTTTAAAGAATTGAATGTTTCTATCTGTGTGCTCCTTTCTTTATGCCTGATTCAGTCTTAGACCATATATCTGATGTCACCATCATGTTCCTTGACGACAGACACCGACACCTCCACAGAAGTTTAACTTTAAACGACTTTCAGTTTACTATGTTTCTTGTTTAATCTTAGGTTTGTTTAATGCAGAACTGACTTCCACTGGTGTTGCTTAAAGTTTTTCATCACCTTAGTTGACGCTGGTTGAAATGATTTCTTTAACAAAATTATAGCCAGTTAACAGCAGTAGAGCAGTTAATGCTTGAGACTCTGTACAAGTGTGTAATAAAGTAGCAAGTAAGTATACAGTGCTGGGAAAGAAATCTTCAACTCGCCTCTGATTTCTTGTGTACGTATGTGTGTGTGTGTGTGTGTGTGTGTGTGTGTGTGTGTGTGTGTGTGTGTGTGTGTGTGTGTGTGTGTGTGTCACAGTAAACTGTGCCAGATCTTCACATGAAATCGAACAGAAATCATTTTAAATCATAAGCAACAAGTTTATCCAACACGCGTATTACCAAAGTGAAAAAGTAATTGCCCTCTAAACTTTCAGCACCAACACCTCCAGTCAGATGCTTTAGATGCCAGTTTAACAACTGTTTTTTAGTGCAGCCACATTGGAGGTTCTGCAGGCATGATGTGCTTTTTTTCACAGCATCTGTAAGGGGTTCAGGTCTGGACTATGACTAAACCACTCCAAAACACTATGATCATTCATTTATAACTATTCACAGATCAACTAACATTTGTGATTGGGATCACTGTCTTGCTACATTTAAAATATCTTGTTAGAAAGGCACCTGGAAGTGGGTGGAATATATCAGGCAGCAAGTGAACCTTCTTTTTTCTGAAGTTGATGTGTTGGAAGCATAAAAAATATGCAAGCATAAGGATTTGATTGACTTTGATGGCAAGAATACTGGGTCAGAGCAACTCCAGAACTGCAGGAAGTTCCCGGTCCGCAGTCCCCAGGACCTACCAAAAGTGGTTAAAGGAAGGAAACCCGGTGATGGGGTGAGGGAAAGATATCATGTGCAGTCCAAGCCAACATAAGAGTTGCTTTGTCTGAATTTGCCGAAAATGCGCTGGTTCCAATGGAAAGGACACACATATCACTGTTTTGGTGGCAAAAGGGGTGACCTACTCAATATTAGGTGGGTGGTCACAATAGTAGAACTAACTGGTGTACAAGTATAATAATAATTACACACATACTTGTGCACACAAATATTAGTTATTACCTATACTGCAATTATTGCATAAATCTAATCATTAAACAAATTCTCATTTTACTGCATTTATAGTAGCAGTTGTGGTGCAAATTCTTAGCTGCAGCATATTGTATTGTAGTTGCAGTAACTTTTAGGTGATACATATATTGCACAGATTATTAGTTGATGTTTGTACTCTTGGTTATTTTTATTATTATGAGTGTTATTATAGTAACTACTTAGTTATTGTATTGTATTGTATTGTATTGTATTGTATTGTATAGTTAAGTATAGGTATACCCTGTTGTCTCTGCAGCATCTAATGGTTAGTAATCTGGTAATTATTGCAAGACAATAAAGAAAATGTTCCTGAATCTAGAAATGCAAGATCTATAAAGCCATGAATTGGCAAGGTTGGTGTGGAGGAACGTAAGTGGATTTTCAACAGGCACATGTGTGTGTAATGGACGAATGTCCAACAATGTTTAGACTTATATCCCAAGTTTGATTCCCTAGTCATGTTACAGCTATTGTGATTGGGATCACTGTCTTGCAGCTTCCCCGTGGTTGGAAGCTGTGGAGTGGAGGGTGGAGTGCTCTAACATGACAGGTGGGAATTGGACATGACCAAATTAGGGGGGGTAGGGATCAGAGAAAAATAAAAATAAATAAATAAAAAACTTTTGGACTTAAAGGTTAGCATACCACACATGTAATTATGCTCTTAATAGTGCAACCGTAGAGGTTGTCCAATAAGGGCTAGGCACTGTTTTAGCTCTATCAGGTAGTATGGATGATGCTGAGTTTTGCCAGAGATTGTGGACATGATGACACAAGAAAAAATCAGGTCTTTTGTGATGCCCTTCCCCATTCATGAAGAAGAAGTCTCTGATCAGCTCCTTGGTTTATTTAGTTATAAGTTAAAGTTATTATTAGTAGATAGTTAGAGTATTAGTATTGCCATACTGACTGCAGAGAATGAGGACTGCCTGCAGAGGCTGTCAATAGTGTGAATTGTGTAAAGAAGGAGGCCAAGCACACAGCCCTGGGGTATCCTGGGTTCAGAATCAGGATTGAGGATCTCTGTTGGCTGAGCTCATCTGTCTGAATGCATTTGTTTAAAAAGTCTTAGTTTTACAAATTAGTAACCATTTTTTTCAGGGATCAGTGTTAAATGTTGAGCTGATGACAGTGAAGGGCATCTTGGCATATGAACGTTAATGCTATAAACGATCCAGCTGGCAAACTGGAAATTGTCAAGAAGTTATAATAAAATTAAATCTTTTGGATGAATTTATCATTAAAATTCATATTGTACTGGGAGTTATTAACAATTTTAATGAACATTTAAAATTTTATGAATGTTGTTCAACCAGAAACTGAGAGTTTAGGTCTGAATACAAAAAGTATTTGAGGAAAACTGTTAAATTTTTTCTGTTTCTGTTTTTTTTAATTATTATTATTTTTATGGGGGGGTATGAGGTTTAGAAATTAATTTGCAATTGGCAGGTATAAAAAAAAAGACAAATTGATATATACACTATATGGACAAAAGTATGGGGACACCTGAGCATTATATTTATATACTGTACATTACATATATAATGGACATTAACACAGGGTTAGTCTATCTGTTGCTGTTATAATATTATTAAAACTCTTCTTTTCCACACAATTTTAGAGTGTGGCTGTTTGTTTAAATGTTGCAAATCCAGAGCATCGGTGACATCACACAGTTAAAACACAGCAAGCTACAGTATGTCTTCATAGAGCTCGCTTTGTGTACTGGGGCATTGTCATGATGAAACTGGTTTAAAACCTTTAGTTCCAATAAAGGAAAATAATTTGCTAAAATTACAGCTTTACTGGTGTAAAACATCCTAGACCGATGTTTTCTTACAGATTTGTGTCAATAATCTGGGAAACAACCATATATACAGTAAATAAGTATGCTGGTCAGATGGTCACATACCTGTGGATGTAGTGTATGTATCAAGAAACAAGATTTTCAGGGACGTATTACTTGACGTCATTGTGTGAAGCAGGCAGTAGACACTTACATTCTTTTTAGGGATACCAAACTACAAATAATCACTGCTAGACAAAGAAAAAAAAACATATTTTTGATATATTTATTAGAAGACAGTTTGAGTTGATATCTAAATAGTCCAGAAATATGTGGGGAAATCCCTGACCAAAACATCTCTTGGGGAATTGGACTGCTACTTAATAATAACAATTAAGTCCAAAAATAAATCGAAGACGATGCATTTGGCATTTTTTCACAACTTTTATTGTCCTCATACATACAGTATACATGGAGGTGTAAATATAAAAAATATAGGTTTAGCCTCTGTTGTAAACATACAAGAAAGAGGACATGACATATGATATCCATTTCGGCACATTGAAATTATTTGAATGGCATTAAGGAAAATAAGAAATAAGATAATCAACGTTTTGTCTATTATTACGCTCCCGCGGTTACAGTGGCGCGCAAAATGCGTGCACTCTCATTTCCCGCTCGTGACAGTGGCTTTCGCGCCGCCAGCAGCTCCCGTACCCGCGCTCCAGAGATTGCTATTCACGGAATATTTACGCGAGCGTACCGAAGCCTGGCCGCCGCGCGCGTTCTATGCGGCCTGTCTGTGCGCTGCTTGCGTAAGCGCGCGCTGGCTGGCGGCACGGCTGCGCACGCCCTCGCTCCGTCTGCAGTTCCGTGCTGGCGCAAGCGCGTTCTCCCGCGTGTGTGTGCTCGTCCTCAGGCCAACAAAACACAAAGTGCATTATTCACTACTGGTTGTGTGACATTCAACGTAGACTTCTCCAGGGGATCAAAACGCCACGTAAGGGTGAGAAATGTGCTTTTTTCGCAAATTGGAGCAGCTTTTAAAATAATTGCCGAATGTTTGAGCAGGATGCCTGCGCGTTCTCGGCTTCGTCATGTCAGGAGTGTTCATGGCTGCTCGTGCTTGTGTCCGTCGTGAACGGCGTCCATATTACTAGCGCGCTGCTGAGGGGGGAAGAGACGCACACACTCAGATACACTCACTCACACACTCATTCACACACAGGAGGGGGTCCTGTGTTCATAAACTGCTGCCATGTAGCCTGTTATAACAAGATTTTATTGATATTTTATTCAGTCTTATGAGGATTTTAGTTGCTAAACAGTTACATAACAATGGTTTGTTTATGATAGTTAGCTACACTGCTAGCTAGCTAGCTAGCTGGTGATTTTATAAAGCTAGCTGGCTAGCTAGCCGTCTGCTAAATGCTAACCGTGTATAACAAGATGGTTGCTAACCGGAGAGGCTAATGCGGCAGGTAAACAATACCGAGAGAGGATTATAAGCCTTGACAAGTGCACTGCATGCGTGTATAGTAGTAAACACACTCGTGCTTCGTGGTGTCCTTTAATAATCAAACATCACTTTAACTCCGGTTCGGAATGGCAATAGCATGCTAGCTAGCAACCTGATTATGCTAGGAGATGATGTTAACTGAGATTGGAAAGATGAGAATTTGCTTATCTCTCATATCGCATCTCACAGTGCTTATAATAATAATAATATTTATTATTATTAATATTAGCTTGACACATGTAGGGTATATAGGAACACCTATCCACCTGCTTATTTTAGTTAAAAAGCTCATGTGCTGGTCAAATCATTGAGACATGTGTATGCCCTGATCTAATTCATAACTTGTGAAGAAAGTGCTCCAGTTATAATTTATAGTGTAATTGCTTAATAGTAATCCTAAACCAATAACACTGAACATCTCTTTTTGTTCTCATTTTTCCCTCCAGAACTGTGTTCCAGCATGTCAGAAACTTTGAAATATGTGGATGATGAACACAAAACAATTTTCCTGAAAATTCTGAACGAGCAGAGACTAGAAGGCGAGCACTGTGACATAGCTGTGGTGGTTGAAGACGTTAAGTTCAGAGCACATCGGTGTGTGTTAGCAGCCTGCAGCAACTACTTCAAAAAGCTTTTTAAGAAGCACGAGGTGGACAGCTCGTCTGTCATCGAGATCGACTTCATCCGCTCGGACATTTTCGAAGAGGTGCTGAATTACATGTACACAGCGAAGATTTCCGTTAAAAAGAAAGATGTCAATTTAATGATGTCATCAGGACAAATACTTGGAATACGTTTTTTGGACAAGCTTTGCTCTCAGAAACGCGACATGTCCTCTGAAGAGAAAAACGACCATAAAAATGCCAAATATTCCTACGACCTTGTGAAAATGGGGCTTCAACCTGACGAGGCCCAGTTAAATCAGGACAACGATGTCCAGGTCATTGGTGACCAGGACGACACACCGTCTGACGATATTGTGGAGGAATCTCAAGGCAATCACGATCTAGACAAATCGCCGAACAGTGCCCTGCGAGTAGAGGAAGCCACATCACTTTTAAAAGAGCTAACCCAGGAGGAAGTGCACAAGGTTGCATGTTACGATCAGGATGTGGAAGCAATGGACCCTGAGCCCAAAGAGCTTGCCGCTCACACTCAGACTCTTGCATTTGCTGACAGCATGGGGGATGTTAAGGATGAACAAGCTCCCGGGTGGAGTACGGCTACTGCAGACATGAAGCTTGAATACCTGCTGTATGGCCACAGGGACCAGTTTGCCTGCCAGGTTTGCGGGAAAACTTTTGTGGACGAGAACCGGCTGAGGAAACATGAAAAGCTACATTCCGCTGATAGACCGTTCATATGTGAGATATGCACCAAAGCATTCACCACACAAGCCCACTTGAAAGAGCATTTAAAAATCCACACTGGCTTCAAACCCTACAGATGCGAAGACTGTGGCAAGTCTTTCATCCGCGCCCCAGATTTGAAGAAACACGAGAGGGTGCATAGCAATGAACGGCCCTTCAATTGCCACATGTGTGAGAAAGCTTTTAAACACAAGTCCCACCTGAAGGACCACGAACGGCGACACCGGGGCGAAAAGCCTTTCAGGTGTAGCTCCTGCACCAAGGCCTTTGCCAAAGCATCAGATTTGAAGAGACATGAGAATAACATGCACAGTGAGAGGAAGCAGCTGTCTTCAAACAGCTTGCAGAGTGAGACTGAACAGCTACAAGCAGCCGCAATGGCAGCAGAGGCTGAGCAGCAATTGGAATCAATAGCATGCTCATAACATAACGTATGTGTGTGTGTTCAATACACTCACACTAATGCACTGTAGAACAATGTTTTCTTACCCATTTCCATTTGGTTAACAGATACAGTCTTATTGTTTTTGGTCTTGTTTTAAATTCTTTTTTTTTTTAACTATTAGAATATCAGATCTTGATAGTTTACTAATTTTAGACGGACAAGTTGATTAACACTGTTGAATGTTTTTATTTTCTTCCAGATGTCCATGGTGCAAAATTTCTTCTCACTGTAAACTTCATACCAAATGTATTTGAGTATTTGTGGCAGTGCAATGGACAATAAATTGTACTGACTTAGCCTTGTTGACACAGTACACATGCACAGTGCCATTTTTTGCTAAGAAAACAGAATTATCAAAATGCTGATAAAATTTATGTCTTTGATGGTCAATCTTTCCATCGACTCTTGCAAGATGAAAAGAAGATTTACCTTATTGATATTTTTGCTGTAATAAAAAAAAAACATTTCACAAAAACAAGTGTAGAATTTTGTGTAGACTATCAGATGCCTATTTCTATTGTGTGTGTGTGTGAAGTGTTTGAAGTAAACCTAAATTGAATTTCTAATACACAGTCATTACAATTGAAATTAGCTGATGAAATGGAGGTTGGAAACAGCAAGTAGCCAGAGAGACCCCAATTTATTCCTGAGTGTAAGGTTTCACAGCTCCCGATACGTACATCAGTTGTTGGACGTTTGGCTGCTCTCATCGAGGGGTCGCCACAGCAGGCCATCCGTTCCGCACACAACTTGGCACAGGTTACCCTGACAAAAAGAAAAGAAAAAAAAAACATCCGGTGGGAATTGAACCCGAGCCTTCCACATGGGAGGTGAGAAACCTACCACTGACCCACACTGAATTGCTGAGTGCAGAGTTACAGCTAAACTTGTCCATAACTATAAATGCATATTTGGTGCACTTGCTGATGTTTTTTATGTCCCAGTTCACACCACCAAATGGTCAATAATTGCTTTATGCTTTATTCTGTTGGCCCTCATGAATGCCTGGCACTGGAATACACGATAATGAGTGCGAGTGTGTGAGAGACCTGGTTTAAAAACTTTTTTTTTTATAATCTTTTTTCTTTCTTTTTATAAACAACCCAAATGCATTTGATCGTGTTGTTCTTATTTATTGCTCGAGGTGAGAAAATTGCCATAAAATAAATTATCACTTCTTTGTCGTGTGAACGCCAGGTGTCATTTATGACATGGATGTCTCGATAGCCTGGCAGTTGACGCTGCTGATGCGCATGCGCAATTGGCGACAGCGAGAACTTGAGAACTTTCAGGTGTGGAAAGGGTAAGCTAACGCATGACTCCGTTCTCAAAATACGAGTTTCATTTACCTAATTTAGCGACGCCATTTAGCTCTTTTCACGCACAGCTCGGCGACTAACATCTCGGGGAACTAAAACGTATATTAGATGTGTAGGTGACGATTTCTCACGCTTGTTGAGATGGAAGTGTTAGGATTTTTTTTGTTGTTTGTTTCCGCACGTTGGCCACGCTTTGTCTACTGCTCATTAAAAAAAAATGCACAATTGTGTCTGTCCTAGACAACCCGGACATTTTATTTGTATTTTTTAAATAATGAAATAATTATCCATGTGTAAAAAAAAAATAATAATATAATTATATGCAGAGGATAAGCTGGCCTTCATTTTTAAGTTTAGAAATAATTCCAACAAATGTTTGCTGTTTAATTTCAGTCAGTCCTTCATGAGAAAAGTCACATTCCAGACTGTCTGAATGATGATTCTTTGTCATTATTCTCAGTGATGAAGGATGAAGGTGGCAGAGGAAGGTGAGCTAGCAATGGAAGACCATTCTCACAGGAAGAGATCATCAGCTGAGACAGATGACCATGGGTAGAAACAAACCTCATTCCCGCATCCTTCATTTATTCGTTTCGAAACAGCCATATCAGAGTGACAAAATGTAGCCCAGTGGCAATTCCAAGCCTTTACACTAATTTATTCTACAGTACATACAGTGCAATACTGTGTATGGCTTCCCTTTGCTGTCAAATAGCCTCGATTCGTCATGGCATGCAATCTACAAGAAGGGGGAAACAGTCCTTTAGAGTGACTGGGAAGGCTAATGAACATTGAATTTGTGGCCATGTTCATGAAACCGGTTTGCAGTGTCTTTAGCTTTGTGACACGGTATGCATTGTGAAAATATCGTGCTGGAAGTAATCAATAAACGATAGGTTAACTCACCTCTTCAGTGACAGATCTCAAACAGATTGTGGCATTCAAGAGATGATTGTTTGATTGATTGACACAAATCAAAATGCTACGAGTACATTTCTTTCAGCGCTACAGTACATCACCTCCACCAGCCTGGCCTGTTGATACAGGTTCAGTTCATGAATTCATGCTGTTGGTGACCCAACTACCTGTGTGCCTCAGCAGAAAATGTGATTTATTAGACCAGGTTACATTTTTCCTATGTTCAGGTGTACAGTTTTGGTGTTATGCTGCGTGCAGCCGCTTTCTGTTCTTACCTGCCAGAAATAGAACCTGATGTGATCTGCTAGTGTAACCCACCTATCTCAAGGTTTGATGTGTGATGCTTTTCTTCTCATCGCAATAATGCAAAGTGGTTATCTGACTGACTGTTTTCTTTCCAAGAAGAAAAAAGGTTTTTTTTTTTTTGTTTTGTTTTTTTGCACCATTTGCACTCAACTCTCAAGACTGTTGAGTGAAAATCCCAAGAAATCCATAGTTAGAAATACTTGAAATCAGCCTGTCTGGCACCAACAATCATGCCACAGTTAAAATCACTGTGATTAAATAAAAAAAAATAAAAAAAAATAAATTTTATTGGTTGATGTCAATATTTCCTGTCCATGGTGGCCCATGTCCACATGATTTTATCCATTGCATTGCTCTCACATAGTTGGGTGAATAGAAAATTTCATGAAAGTAAGTGTAGGTATACACATTTTCCTAATAGAGTACTCGGTCAGATATTTGGACAACTGACCAATCACTCCCACATGTACTTGGTGAATATGCCATTGTAGACTTGGTCCTCTTTTGCAGTTAAAGGCTTTCACTGTGGGGATTTGTGATCACTCAGTCACAAGAACATTTCGTGAGATCAGACACTGAACCTGTTGAGTGAGGAGTCCTAGTGCACAGTTCAGTTCATCCCAAACTGTTCAGTGAGGTTGAGATCACGGCTTTGTGGAGACCACTTCATTTCTTTTACACCATCCTTGGCAAACCAGTAAAGGCATTCTAGACAATTATGTGCTTCAGCCTATTGGAAAAACTACACATGGGTGTGAAGGTCAGGTGTCCACATACTTTTGGTAAAAAATAATATCACTTCAGAACGACAGCACAGAATGCCAAATTTGTCTGCCAGAACGAAGCCATCACAGCAGAAGAATATTTAAAAATATTATGATGGTTAAGTCATTATGTTGCAAATGTTGTACATTTTTTCCATGTTAGAATTAGGAAGAAGGGGAAATCAGGATCCAAGGAAAAACATAAAGGTTCTGAAGTAAATGGAAAGTACCCCAGATCATCTGAAAAGGTATGCTAGACATGAAAGGTCATAATGTTTTGTAACCCACGTGTACAACAAGGCCGTTTTGTTCATTTCTTCTCTCCTATAAGAATTCACACTCGGGATCTGCACTCAAACCTCTGCAGGAGTCTAAGATCACAAGGTGTGTTTAAGGTCTTTATATCTTTTTTTTTTTTTTTTTTTTTCTTCAGTTAAATAAAACCATATTGTTAATCTTACATCATTATGCATACTATATATACTTCATGTAGCTCTGAAAAAAAGAAGTCTGATGCTCGGAACAGTGGATCTGAAGCTGAGGGTTTTAAGTTGGTATGAGCTCAGTATTTTTGTGAAACGTTGACCATGTGATGGCACTGTTATTCTTCTAATCATTTGCAATTTTCTCTATGAGCTGTGATGTTTGTAAGCAGTATGCTATTTGCTTCTGTTAGGACTCATATGAAGACTTGGGAAAGAGGCAAGTTATTTGGCAGCATTTTGCTTAAATGATTTCAAACACTGTATAATGCTAATGCTAGCATATTTTGTTGTTGTCTTGTAGAGTGGATGGAAACAATAACCTGGAGGATGTTATGCGACCGCAAGAGAAAAGAGAATTGTTAGTAGCTCTAAAACCATTTATTACCATTTATATATACAATACAACTCCGTGGTGAATTATCCCACTATACACATATTGAAGTATAATGAGTATTATCAGTGTATTTACAACTAAATGTACACAAAAGCAGATGATTAAATGTTAACATTGTATTATTTATGGAATAATAGTGTTAAATCATTGATTTTTTGTGTACATTGTGTATTGAACTCATGTTTTGCTGGATGTTTCTTTTAAGATGTTTCTTTTAAGATATTATGTATGACACTGATTTGTGTTTTTGTATTTTTAGAGCTTTATCATCTGACGAAACTAAGCACTGCAAGGTGTGGTGGTATTTCTTTTAATTTTCTTACAGCTGTAATATGTATAGTCTTAATTAGTCTAATTGCTAACAACAGTTCTTTCTTAATTATTTCTAGTCAAGAACTTCCAGCAACATAAACCGCTCCAGTCACAAGCATCGACACAAGACTACCAATGATAAGGATCCTAAACTTCAAGGAAACAGGTAGAATAAAGGATATTTTGAAGTCAACTCAAGGAAATACTCATTTGTGATCATTTTATACATTAGTGTAAAAACTTTTTTATCCATGATTGTAATTTTTACACCTTAATACGTCTTATGTGAATATACATAAGTCAGCTCACCAATGTGTAAAATATGAGAGTAAATTGATTATCCTGCTGGTAAAAAAAAATGTCTGCAACCAGTTATGTAATGAATTTTACAAAGGCAGTTACTTGTAGATTTACAGGCATTACATTGAATGATTGCAATGAAGTTGACTTGAGGGTTTAGTGTCATTGCACTTGATGTAACTTTATTTGCATACACATGATTCAGAATGTTGGTGAACTTATCTATACCCAGAAATTACATTATATGGCCAAAAGTTTATATTTGTGTGATGTAGCATTACAGTTTGACTTCACAAGAACTAAGGGGACAAATGAGCTACATGAAGACTTGGCTTGTCAAGATGGTTATGAAAGAAATCAAGTGTCCTACACAGAGCTGTGACTTTAACCCAACTGAACACTTTGGGATAAACTGGAAATCAGACTGTACCCTAGGCCACGTCACTATATCCCTTTATAAATAAATAGATACAAATCAACACGTGCATGTTTCACAAGGTAGTGGAAAGCCTTACAAGAAGAGTAGCATAGGTTATTGTAACAAAAATTGGGGGTGGGGTGGGGGGGGGTAAATATATATTGTATATTCTGTATGTAATATTCAACAAGCACATATGGTTGTGAATGGTCAGGTGGCCACAAACGTTTTTGTAGGTCTCATACTTAACACACTGAGTCCCATCCTGTAAATGGGTAAGGGGGAAATCAATTCAGCAAAGAAATAATAAACATTAAATAGTTGTGTAATCATAAGCAGTAAAGTATTGTGTACCTGAATGAAACCCTATTTGCCTATTTGCAGATCCGAAAAAAATCAGGCAAAAGAAAACAGTAAAAGTTCATCTGATGTTAAAAGTAATAAAATTCATGTAAGTATAAAATTCCTAAAAATATTCAAATGTATTTAAAGTATGTCAAAATTCTTAAGAATTAGAAAAACGAACATTGTATATTAGCAGTCCTATAATACACGTGATTATAGTCTTATGGATTTCTTTGGTAAAGAGGTAGACTAAGGTTATTCAATCAGATTATCATATAACCTTCATTAGTTATTTATCATTTTCATGCTGTTCATAGGCAAAAGTGAAGCAGACTGATAATAGCCACACATCTCTGACAGCTATAAAAGAGGAAGATGTCGAAGAGCAAATCTTTGATCCCATCTCTGGCTGCACACAAGCCTGTCTTGCTGTTGAGAATGATCAGGAGGTGAGAGAAGAGAAATCCAGTGCTGAAAAGAAGGGGGACAAAGAGTGCACTGTCAATATTACAGAAGATAAAACACAAGGCCAGAAAAAGAAAAGGAGTTCTCAAAGTACGGAACATAATGAAACAAAGAAAACTAAAAAGGTCAAGATGGTAGAGGATGAGGACAAGAAAAAAAAGAAAGGAAAAGGCGAAACAAAAAAAGCTGAAGATGAAGCTGGTAAATGGAAATGGTAAGGGTTTGAACTGATTTGGTAAAATCACTTCTAGCTAGTCATGGTAGTTATTTTGTTATATGTGTAAAAATGGGCTGTAAATGGTGTTGGATATGTCTTTGTTTTCGGTAGCAGGTAGCATCCTGAAACCCTGTGATTATTTTGTTTTCATTACAGCAGTGTACACTGATCAGTCATAAAATTATGACCACCCAGCTAATATTGAGTAGGCTTCTGCAGTTTTGAAGTTGCTCTGACCCAGTTGAGTAGCCATTATAATTTGGCCCTTCTAACAGTAGCTACATTTTTAATATCTCCTTAAAAGGGTGACTGGAAGTGGGGGGATGTATTAGGCAGCAAGTGAATCTTTTTTCCTGATATTAATGTGTTGGATGCAGAAAAAAGGGCAAGCACAAGGATTTGAGTGACTTTGAAAAGAGCTGAATAGTGATGGCTAGAGGACTGGGTTAGAGAACTCCAAAACTGCAGGTCTTTATGGGATTTTACTGGACTGCAGTGGTCAGGACATACCAAAAGTGATCCAAGGAAGGAAAACCAGTCAACTGGCGACAGCGTCATGGGTGGCAAGGCACATGGGGAGTGAAGGCTGGCCATGTGTAGTCCGATCCAATAGAGAAATGCTACTGTAGATCAAGTTTATGAAAAGGTTAATGCTGTTTGTGATGGAAAGGTGTCAGAACACACAGTGCATCAGTTTTAGCCCGGTGGTCATAATGTTGTATCTGATCGGTGTGGTAGTGGTGTTTACGTTGTTGTTGTATTATAAAGTCATCCTGGACCTCATGTGTAGTGTTGGAATTTTTTAACACGTTTAACATTATGTTCATGAAAGAAAACATGCAGTGAATGGGTCAGTGTGATTTAATTTTTTTTTAAATGTATGTGTCTCTGGCTCTGAAAGCCAGTGATCTGAACTAAGCAGGTTTCAGATCTATTCTCTCTCTCTCTCTCTCTCTCTCTCTCTCTCTCTCTCATATTATTCTGTGCGGAACTCAAGGCCTTCAGCCGTTTCCGGCAGGACGATACCAAATGTGACACCGTCATTGATACGCGTGTGTGTTGTGTGCTCTGCAGTGGCATGAGCGCGTTAAATTTACAATTAACATTGTTGCCCTGTATTTTTATATTTTTATTGTAATGAAAAAGTGTCATGGTGCTTTGACGCTGCTGATTCGCTTTTCGGTGAAGACTGACAGACCTGCGTTTGCGTTTCAGTCCATCAGAAAACATGCTCGTGCTGTTCCAAACGTGCGCGCGCCAAGGTTAGTTAGCTAGAACAGATGGATCAATTGTTTCTATGGTTACGCTTTATTTATAAGTTGCCCCGATTCTCAAGTGGGATGATAACCCCCCCCCCCCCCTTTTTTTTTAGTTTGGCTTTTGGTGCCATTTTGTGCACCATGATTTCTGCTCTATCATCACTGTAAAAGGTTAGAGTAAAGATTTAAGATAATCAGAATAAACTAAACTCTTTAGAACAGATTTGAGCTGGATGATAGTGTGTCAGTTTTTCTCAAACTCGGAGCCCAGGGTGCTTTTTGTTCACCTTGTGTTTGCATCATTATTAATGAAAAGCACAAATCTTTTACTCCTACTTTCAGGATCTATCTTAATATCATTGAGCACTGAGCTGCAAGTTTAATAAGTGCACTTACCCAGTACCTGCTCTCACTGGCCATTTACCAGCTCTGTAATTAGGAAACACTTCTGTAGAGTCATTGTACGCTGAACAGATGTGATTATTCTCAATATAGCACAAAAAAACAGACAGGGTAGTAGTTAGAAACACCTCCTCGTTGTCTGGTTGAGAACGGTTCACCAGCCAACAGTGCTGTTATTCAGAAACAATCAACTCTGGAGGCTAGAGGATGACTAATACACCCTCCTTCTGTAATTAAGATTTACAGATTTTTCTAGCATTTTCTACTTCATAATATATTGCAAAAATGATGGACCTTTTGTCCAAATATTCTGTTTCTTTCCTATTTTCCCCCCTCTGTGTAAGACATATATACGATTATAAGATAGACATGTACCTAGTAAACTGGCAAGTCTGTGTAATTTATATGTACATTTTGCTGCACTTAGGCATTGCACAGAGGGTTTGACACCGTTATTTACTTTGTCAAATTTCTTTTTCTTCACATTTTCTCAACAACTTCAGTAAAAGCTTTTAGCATGCTTTTAAGATTCAGAGTTATTTTCATCACGACTCTTGTGCAGGTGGGAGGAAGGGAAGCATGCCGATGGCCAGAAGTGGAAAAGTCTTGAGCATAAAGGGCCGCTCTTTCCACCAGAATATGAACCTTTACCAAGCAATGTCCCATTTTTATATGATGGTGAGTATGTATTGTATACCAGGCGTTTTCGTTATTGCCCAAAACTGAATACTTTTTTTTTTACAGGTAAGCCTATGCAGCTGAGCCTGCCTTCTGAGGAAGTAGCGACTTTCTATGCCAAGATGCTGGATCATGAATACACCACCAAGGAGACTTTTCAGAATAATTTCTTCACTGACTGGAAGGAGGTGAGCTCTGCTGAATGCCAGCCATTCCTCTGTTGTCCTCACTGCCTCTCCTTTTATGGTTTAGCCATCAGGAACAACTTGTTCCTCATTAAGCTTGTATGTCCTGCTCTGCTTCTAGATAATGACAGAAGATGAGCGGAAGATGATCAGGAAGCTGTCCAAGTGTGACTTTGGCAAAATCCACAAATACTTTGTGGAAAAGTCAGAAGAAAAGAAGAACATGACCAAAGAAGAAAAACAAGTAAGTGAATGTTTGAGTGTACTGTATGTCAGTTTATACTGTATATTTCATGTGTAAAAGTTAGTGCCCGCTCTTTTATTTATTTTCTTGCGTGTGTGTAAAAACATAGTCATCTGGTCATAAGGGGCTTTAGTTTTAGGCAAATACAACCCTAGGCAAACAAATAATTTTTACTGGGCCATTATTTATTTAACAAACATAAAGCCAAAAAGAAAAAACATGGGTAATAAAAAGTACTCCCTTACTGCTTCCACAGGATTTAAGAGGGTAAGTTGCAGTCAGGTGCTGCTAATCGTCTGCTCTAGATTAATTGACCATCAGAAGGATCTCTATAAAAGTAAATGTTGTGGCAGTTTGGAGCATACAGGTACCATGGGGAAAAGACATGAGCAATAGTCTTAGAGCGTCAATCTGGAAAATGTTAGAGGAAAGGACTGGAAAAATCATTTCCAAACAACTTGGCGGTTAAAATTCTACAGTGAGCAAGATTATTCACAAGCGAAATGCATTCAAGGCCGTTGAAGGTCTTCCCAGGTGTAGATGTCCCAGTACATTCACTTCAAGGTCAGACAATGCAATGCTTAGAGAAATAATAATAAAAAAAAGAGCTACATCTCAGACCCTACAGGCTTCACTGCACATGTTAAACGTTAAAGTCCATGACAGCACAATCAGAAGAAGACTGAACAAGTGCAGTTTGTTTGGAAGGGTTGCCAGGACAAACCACAAAGCCTCTGGAACAATGTCCTATGGTGAGATGAAACCAAAGTGGATTTGTTTGGCCTTAATGCCCAGTATCTTATTTAGCAAAATCATTTCAGCAGAAACACCTCACAAGCTTGGCAGTGGAGAGGGGTGATGTGGCTTGTTTTTGCTTGTATACCAGAGTATTCTAGAGGCAAATGTAAGGCCATCTGTCCGACAGTTAAAGCTTGGTCCAAATTGAGTCGTGTGTCAGGACAATGATCCAATGCACACCAGTAAATCAGAATGGCTGAAAAATAAAATCACTTTTTGAAATGGCTTAGTCAAAGCTCAGACCTCAACCCAATTTAATGCCGGTGTGGGACCTTAACAGAGCTAGCATTAGCAAATGCTCGAAAAACATCAATTAACTGAAACAATGTTGTAAAGAAGAAATGGATCAAAACTCTTCCACAATGTTGTGAGAGACTGAGAAATTCATACAGGAAATTAACGTTATTGCTGCCAAAGGTAGATCTACAAACTATTTAATCAGGGGCTCCTTAGTATTGTTTTTTTTTTATTTTATCATTATTATTTATTTTTTCCTTTATTTTTGTTAAATAAGTAATAGCACAGTGAAAAAAAGTTGATGTTCATCTGAGGTTATATTACCCTAATATTAACACTTGCTACAACCGGATGATTGTTTTAACACAAAAAACTAAATTAAGAGGGGCACTTACTTTTACACATGGCTTATATATGTATTATGTAGTTTTATATGTATAGTTTAATATAGTACTGCATTGTCTGCAACTTGTATGCTAAATATGTGTAATATGTTAATCATTTTACTCAGGTTTTAAAGGAAGAAGGCAATAAACTAACAGAGGAGTATGGATACTGTCTGCTGGATGGACATAGGGAGAAAATAGGCAATTTTCGTCTGGAACCTCCAGGGCTGTTTAGAGGTCGAGGGGAACACCCCAAAATGGGCAAGCTAAAGAAGCGTGTTCAACCTGAGGATGTAATTATTAATTGCAGTCAGTAAGTAAAAACTCAAATGGATAGAGGTTAGTCAGGATGCACCGATGATGACGATTGTAGATTGATACCGATGTTAATGAAAATAATAGGGGCTGATTGTCAGTAGCTTTTTGTATTATTTATTTTTTGATTCTTCCCTTTTGTGCCAGTAAGACAAACATCTGAACTGTTTTGCCATGTTTTTAAGCTCTCGGGTACAGTATCTTTTAAATGACCCCAAATTCAATCATACAAATTTTGTGAAACAACCTTTATACATGCTTTTGCAAAACATTATTTTTTGGGTGGAAAATAATAAATTTCACAGGCATTTTAATCCTCCACCCAGACACCTACTTAAGACTTCACTACTTGCATAGCACAACAAAAATCTTTTTGTAAAACATGAACTAAGTGTAAATCTAAAAGTTTTTAGAAAAATATTGTAAGGTTACTGCTTATAGAAAATCCTAATGAAATGTTACTGAAACGTGTCTTACAAAGCGCATGTCACTGATCTTTCTCCTATAAGATGAAATATTCACACATGGTCAACATTTTTCTGAAACCCAACCACACTTGCACACACCTATTGGATCTCAAATGGTAGTTGGGTTTTGATGTACCGCGGCAAGTACACAAGTCACTTGTCATCTTATTAGCCGATATTCCTATGGCAGTCAGTGCCGATGTATGTCTGATAAATCGGTGCATCACTAGAGACTAGCCAAGCAGCGGATTGCATGATGGTACATCAGGTTATTTAAATGTTTGATCTTTGTCTTGTCAGAGATGCGAAGGTCCCAGAGCCACCTGCAGGCCATCGGTGGAAGAGAGTGCAGCATGATAACACAGTCACATGGCTGGCATCCTGGATAGAGAACATCCATGGACACATCAAGTACATCATGCTCAATCCCAGCTCCAAACTCAAGGTAAAGGCTTCTGCAAAGTCTAAATGGGCTAATTGTTGTCCTCTGTTCATTTTCACCTGGGCACTTTTTTCTGAGTGGTTTCTTTGAGTTTTTGCTCTTTTGAAGCCATTTACATCAGGAGCTCAGCATGTTTGCCTGAATAGGAATGTCATCAGATTCTTTCAGAGAGTGGTCCAGAAACCATTTCTTTAAAGTAGTGGTCTGGGGTGGGCTGTAAGTGAACTCATGTGTGGGACTGCACCATATAAAAACAAGCAATTGCCTCCATGGTCTGGGTGCAGACCAAATGATTGGTTGGATTGGTCACTGTACATCCTGGGAAAGACATGTTGTGGTCTGTGGAGGAGACAGAATTCCTTCTCGATCTGTGGTGTGAAGGATTCATTGAAACTCATTCAAGTGCATTAGAACTGTCGAGGAATAAATAATACATCTTTAAATGAAGTTGTTGTAACTTCTAATATCTGGTCATTTCCAATATCTTTATAGTAACTGTTAGCATATGTTTCACACAATTTACGTTTGACTTTACTAAACCTATTCTGCACCTATACACCTCTATTCAGTCTCATTCTTTAAAAATATTCTTTCTTATATTGTCTGAGGGAATTTATTTCCTACTGATGCCTCTGGTTTTGCTCATTGGGATTGAGTAACATCTGCTTAAAAAAAAATTGTGAATGAAATTTGATAGAATAGGCTTCAGGCCCCTGCGACCCTGTATACAGGGTTAAGCTACATAGACGTTATGCGAGGGAGTGCATGCTTCCATGACTGGTTTTATGTGTGGGTTTTGGCATGTAGCTGCTCTCTTCTCAGTACTGCGGACTGTACCAACCACCCACATTGGTAGTGTAATTAACGACTGCTGGACACCCGAGAGTGATGCATTTAGTTAAACGTTGCAGTGCTCGTACTCCGTTCGAACTCTTGCAGAATTTAACATTTATACATGTGTGAACTGTGTGTTTCAAAAGAAAGATTGTATGTTTGTATTGATTTTGATGTTGAATGCTGGATTTTGAGGGTTATCCGTCCTTTGCAGGGGGAGAAGGACTGGCAGAAGTATGAAACAGCTCGTAAGCTGAAACTGAGAGTGGATGATATCAGGCGTGAGTACCGAACAGCCTGGACTGCACGAGAGATGAAACAAAGACAGCGAGGAGTTGCTTTATACTTCATCGACAAGGTGGATAACGTTATTACTGAGCATGATGATGATTGAAAAAGGATTGTTTTACAGTGTACAGTTGTACAAACAATAAATGCATGCACACTATTGCATAAGCGATATCCTAAATGCAGTTTTGTGTCTGTGTGTAGCTAGCTCTGAGGGCTGGTAATGAAAAGGATGATGATACCGCAGACACGGTGGGCTGCTGCTCGCTGCGTGTCGAGCACATCACTCTCCACCGACACCAGGATGGTCAGGACTATGTCGTGGAGTTTGACTTCCTGGGCAAGGACTCTATCCGTTATTACAACAAAGTGCCTGTGGAAAAACAAGTGAGCAGTGCTACATGTTTGTCTTTGTAATTGTCTCATGTGTTCATTGTGTGTGTGAATTAATGAGTTTAGGCTTTTAAAATAACAGCCCCTTAATTAGGGCTGATGGCAGACACACCAACAGACTTCCACTGTGTACAGTAATAAGTAGTCGATGGGATGTTGTAATACAGTATATTTTTGTAATTTTTTCCCTTGTTAAATTATTTTAATAGGCTTTAAATAAGCCTTAGTTCTTTTTAATGTAAGTAGTACCATGTTTATGCTGCCAACTATTAGCAAATGTGAAACTATAATGAAAATGTTTTTCTGCAAACCTGTTAAGATATATATAATTATGATGTGATAACTTCCTAACTTGAAATGCTGGCTATACATCTACCATTCTACACTGATATGTGAAATATTATTTCTATTCAGGTTTTCAAAAATGTGAAACTATTCATGGAAAACAAGGATCCAGAAGACGACTTATTCGACAGAATTTCTGTAAGCATCTTGCTTCAAATCCGACATCATCCCTTTAATATTTGTATTCAGAGAGCAATTTACCATCACATAAATCACTTTATTAGTAGGAATGCATTATTGATGTGTGAACCTTTTACAGACAATCTACCTCAATAAAAAGCTGAATGAGGCAATGCCTGGGCTGACAGCCAAAGTGTTTCGAACTTTCAACGCTTCCACCACGTTGCAGGAGCAGCTGGACAAGCTCACCATCGGTCAGTGCGAGCGCACACTTGCACACACCTTGCAAAAGGAGCAAAGATACTGGCTCAGTTTCTTGACTCTTATATGCTACAATTCCAGTGAGGTGGACTGGAAAAAAACGTGCCAAGAACTGAATCCTTCATAAAAATTTATAGTCATTCCCTTTAGCAGTCGCAAACTCGCATCTGTGTGCTGCACAATTATGTAAATATCGAGCATTGTGTTGATCTCAGTGGCCAAATTGGCCAAAACTGTTCTTTCTGCAAGGACCACTGTCAGATTTGGTTAAAAATCAGGCTGCATATAAAACTACGCTTACCAAACACACTGTTACACAGAAACATGTTCTATTCTCGTTTCTTTGTTTTGTCAGAATTCGTGTCAGAATTCGAGCTAGTGGGCAAAAACACGTCTTATAATCCTTAAATGGATTTTCAGCCTCCAAGAGGAATTACAGTCTTTTGTATGCATTCAGTTTGTTTTAGTAAAAATGCTCAAAAACGTTTGAGGTTCTGTCCAACCCCAGAGGACTAACACACACTGTAAGCTTGAGTGATTTTTCTGCTCTACCATCTATTCTTTGTTTTTAATTCAGCCAGTATGTCCAGAAGATTGTTAGTTGTGGTTATGGTCGTGGTGGTGGTGATAGTAGTAGTACTATTTTAGTAGTATTTTTTACTTTTTTTTAGGCTTTATTTATTAATTATATTTGTTTCTTAGTTTTTTATTGTTGAAGTTAATACTTGTTTGTAATTAAGAATTATCATTAACTGTTAAATGAATAATTAAATGCAAGTTATTATTATGAATTAAAAACCACAGAAGTGCAGAAACAGCTTTGTGTCAGCTCTGGTGGACGAAAATACTCTATTAGATTTATGAAAATTGTGCAGTGCACAAGAACTGTGTACACCGTCACCATTATTAGCATTTTCCTTCTGCCTTAAGTCATTATTAAATATTATTAATAGTGTTGGTAAGAGGTAATTTTGTTGATGTAGTGTCACACTGACCTTTATTTTCCACCACTGCCATTGGCTGTGCGCGTGTGTGTGCGCGCTTTTAGATGATATGACTGTGGAGGAAAAAGTGCTGGCTTATAACAGAGCAAACAGAGCTGTGGCTATTCTCTGCAACCACCAGAGGGCAGCACCGAAAACATTCGAAAAGTCCATGTTGGTTCTTCAGGAGAAGGTAAAGCTGTGACTTGCTGTTAATTAGAAATAGTGTAAATAATTAATGCTGCACTCGCTGTAATTATATTTATGCTGCTGACATGAATAACTGCCACTCCTAGGAAACAAAGTTGTTTCACATGTTTTTCTAAGTCTTAATTATCTGCCATTACTCGGAGGCGTTTATAGGATTTTTATGACCGAATCAGGACCACGACAACCCCGTCGAGCCCAAGTACACTGCTCCTGTAATCATCAGAGTTCTGAGGTGTCCTGCACGCTGATATCCTGAGTGCCATCCAACATTAACTAAATGTAGTTGGAGCTGAGTTGGTGCTTAGCGGCAGTTGAAATTTGGAGCCGATGTCCAGGCAGTTATTTAGTTTTGATGTTTATTTGCAGTATCGGTTTCATTTTTCTTTGGCTAGCTTCTCTTTGCTCATTTAAAAACTGAAACCAGGCCAGAACAGGCCCACCAACACTGTCATTCAGTTTATACCCGAATTGAGAGACACATTTGTCTGATTGTTTTAGTTTATTAGCTCGTAGTAGCCGCAAGGAATAACTGATCAAAAGACCTATTTATTAAATTTCAGCACACTTAAGATAGCCATCTTTATAGTGATGAAAACAGAAAAGGATATCTAGCACCAGTATAAGCATATTGCTCAAGCAAAATTAAATTAAGGATGTTTTCTTAAATTAAATGTTTGCAAGAAATGGTTTCAGTGTTACTTTTGATGGGACAAACGTGGCACCAATGAGACAGATATTTAATTTTCTTAATAATGACATGCTGTGCATAACTGTTCAGCAGTACTGATCTTGAAATCTTGAACAGATGACCAAAAACATGCAACTGGAACCATTAGTACTTTAGTATTTGACAAAAAAGATTTATAGTTGCATAGCATTTTGTGATCGGATGCAGTTTGGTTTTGACAGCTGGTATCTGCCTACAAATTGAACTGATTATGCTGATGTCTGTTTCACTACAACATGTAGCTGTTCAACAGTCTGATTAAAGCCTGACATTCAGAGGGTGTGGAAATGAGACTTCACGTCACTGTTTTGCTCAAACTGACCAACATGTTTATGTTGGTTTTGACATGATCTTTACAGATACACAGGCTAGGTGAGAGTAATAAAGTAACACATTTCTAAATTGCTTTGGTGAAATATAAATGTGGTTTCTTTTAAATGTATTTTGGCCCAGTGTGTGCTGCCTTTTTTTTTTTTTTTTCATTTTTTAAACTTGAATTTTAATTCATTCACTGAGACATTTGATAGGTCCCCCTGTCAAATAGCCCCACACACACACACACACACACACACACACACACACACACAAACGTAGGAAACGCTATGATGGCACTCTGAGAGACTTCAGAGCTTATTGAATATAAATAATGACTAGCAGATCAGTAGCATATATAAGTGGTAGGATGTGGTTGCATTCTGTTTTGCTCTTTCTGTGTCCATATGAAGATGCTTTGGTTTTAATGTTTTTTGTGCTTTTTCCAGATCAAAAAGAAAAAGGAGGAAGTGGAGAAAGCCAAAAAAGAGCTGAAGCAGGCAAAGAAAGATCACAAGGAGCAACCATCAGAGAAGTCAAAGAAGTAAGACATCAGCATTTAACCTACCACCATTGTGTATCTGCTTGCTGTTGTGTGTTTTGGAGTGATTTCAAGGGTTGCCTGTTAAATGTTTTATTTGACACAAAACCTTTTGACATAATTTTGGTTAAGATAAACTATTCAGACTTGCAAAGGCTGAGATTGCTAAAACAAATATGTGTTTTTACATCCTGAATTGTAACCTGGCATTTCTTTTATTTTTTATAAAGTACTGTGCAAAAGTCTTGAGCCATACCTCATTTCTCCACATTACAGTCCGTGATTAAAAGCAGGCTCAAACAGTGGAACCCCGGATTGCGAGTAACGTGGTTTACGAGTGTTCCGCAAACCGAGCAAAGATTTTAAATTATTTTTTATTCGGAAACCGAGCAAGTATTAGTTTACGAGCGCCGAGTATCATGCTTCACATATGCGACTCTTATTTTGACACCGAGCGTCACTCTCTCACCTTACCCCCCCTCCCCCTCCCTCCTTCCCCCCACGGCTTCAAACACAGAAACTCTGCTCGTGCGTGCGCAATTTGACACTGAAACACACACGCGCACAGACGCTCTCTCCCCTTTTCACCCCTCCCGGCTTCACAAAGACACAGAAACTCTGCTCTGTTGCGATTCTTTTCAAAGGTGAGGTGTGGTGAGGGTTTTTTTTTTTTTTTACTTTACAGCAGTGAATGCGCAGCAGTGAGTGCCTTAGTATGCGCTCACGCCAGGTCAGAGAGATTTCTTTTTTTTCTGTTAAAACGGTGTTTCCGTGTTTGTTGTGAAACTTAAGTGATTCCTTTAGTATGCGCTCACGCCAGTCTCGCTTTTTTTTTCGTTAAACCGGTGTTTCCGCTGTGTTTATGCGCTTGTTGTGAAACTTAAAAAGTGTCTGTGTTAATATACGCTCATGTCAGTCTCAGAGAGATTTCTTTTTTTCCTGTTAAAACGGTGTTTCTGTTGTGTGTGTGTGTGTGTGTTTGATGTGAAACTGTTGTGAAAAAGCGAGGTGGGGAGAGGGAGGAGGAGTGTTACTGTGTAAAACGAGGCGAGGGAAGGGGCTAATTCCACACACACACACACACACACACACACACGGCGCGTGCGCGCACCAATGGAAACACTTATGTCACGATTTATTTGTACTTTTTTTTAAAGGTAAAGTGCAGATTAATTTTTTTATTTTCATTTTATAGATTGTATTAATTATTTTGATGTATTTATTTTTGGGGGCTGTGGAACGAATAATTTGAGTTTTCATTATTTCTTATGGGAAATGATGATTTGGTTTAAGAGTGTTTTGGAATACGAGCCCACTTCCGGAACGAATTATGCTCGTAATCCAAGGTTCCACTGTATATCAAAACACTTGTAAACCAAATCGTATTTTCCAATAAGAAATAATGGAAACTCAATGTTTCACAAACCATTGGCTCAATTGTGATCATGTGACACTCTGCGTCAAAACAAAAAGCACATGCATGATACATGATACACGGTACTCATAAACCAAGACTTGTTCATTTTCCAAGTCAAAATTTATTTAAAAAAAATCTCGTGGAACACTCACAAACCGTGTTACTCGCAGTACGAGGTTCCACTGTATATTAAACAAAATTATGTAGATTCAATTAAAGAAAGGGAACAAATGTTTTACTGTGACGGTCTGCAAAGAGCCTAAAGATTTAAAATGGTTATATAACACCCTTAACAGCAACCTCATTTCCCCTCTCATATCTTCCAACCACTCAGCATTTTAGCATCAGCTGTATACTAATCACCGGCCTGATCATCCGCCATCATCTGCACCTGTTTTACACTAGTTCATGCCTTATGTTAAATCTTTTTGTGCTTGAATGATTCATAGGTCACCGTGTGGCTTAACAAACAAACATTCCTCTTAAACTAATCAGGTATAGAGACTACCCAAAAAAAAAAAAGAAAACCAAACACTTGCTAAAAATGAGAGCCTGGAGAATTATTCCTTAAGACTACATTAAGTCTGGTTCTTTAGAAGCAGAATATAAACAATATGAATATGAGTCAAGACTTTTGCATGGTATTGTAAACCATACTGCTTAAATAGTACGTCAGGAAGAATGAAACAGAAAATTACTGTGTGTGTAAATACTGTGTGTAACTGATTATGGACTAGAAATGTTAAGTACATGTAACACTGTAGCATTAACACAACAGCAGTACACCAGTGCTCATCTGAATATTGTACCTGAAGCATGTTATTTCTTTGAAAACAAGCCTCCCTCTTCTTCCGTTGCTCTCTGTTAGGCTGGTGGAGAAGAAGGAAAAAGCTTTGAAGAGACTGTCGGAACAGTTAAAGAAGCTCAAGCTGCAGGAGACAGACCGAGAGGAGAACAAGGTCATCGCTCTGGGCACTTCCAAGCTCAACTATCTCGACCCCCGCATCACTGTGGCCTGGTAACACATTACGCATTTCACACTCTACAGCATGGGATTTTGTGCTGCTGCTTGGCTTTATTAAAGCAGTAAAATGATTTTTGCTTATAAAATAAAGACCCCTTTGGGTGTTTGTAAGCAAAAAGAAATGTGTGCGCAGCTTGATTGCAAAAAGCCTCCTAGCAACCTGATGCTACTTGCTTTTAAACAAAAGGGCTCTATCTAAAGAATCTATCAGGAGTTTTATTTAGAATCTGATTAACACATTGGCTAAAATATTACCTGCTTATTATTATGGGTTAGCACTCTTAGCTACTGTTTGACTAATCTAACACTTGCGATTGGTGTAACTTGTAGGTGTGTGTGTGTGTGTGTGTGTGTGTGTGTATATAAATCTCATAGAAACTTCAAGACTTTACACTAGAGAGAGACTGAAGGCATGTATGTCTCTTGATGCTCACCGCTTTGTTGTTTGTAGATACCTGCAAAGCGTAACATTTTAAACAGTGTTAGAACATCAAGGGAATCTGGGATACTGATAACTGAGGTGCTGCTCACACAGATCCCATAAACCCATTGGGTCCTTGTACATTTTAGCTAGCTAAACATGACTGCTTTTCAGCAGCTCTTCAGTAAAAACATGACCTGCAGGATTTCACTGTTATTTTCTTGGTAAGCCGCAGGTCTTAAGCCGCTATAAATTAGACACGTTGGCTACATAGCAGTCTTGGTGTTAAGTCACTAGTATCAATCCAGCTTTACTGATGAGATGAATAGCTACTTATGTGAGATGAAAAAGTTGCAAAGCAAAACCAGAGCTCCATGGACCCGTTACATCCCTCTTAATTTCTTGTAACTACAGTACATCTGTCTTCTGTTGGCTAGGAATGGTGTCTGGTTCGATAGTAAGCAGTAAAAATGTATCTTTCTTCATTTTGACACCCTAAAGCGCAGTGTTAGAAAACCAAATCTACTGGAACAAATCATCTCCTAGCATTTGAAAATATCTGGAATAGTGTTCAAGTTATTTTTTATATTAAGCTTGTTATTAAGCTTATTTTTATTAAAATTATATGAAAATGTTAAGCAAAAATTTACTTATCGTCCTATTGGCAGATCATTTTGCTAGTTTTAGGAATTTACTTCTTAAAATAAAACTAAATAAACCAAATTCTCTGACACTACATTTTTCACTTACAGTTTTAGTAACATTTGACTTGATAATCTTGAATAATCTTTTATTTCTTTTGTTGTAGACTTTTATTTAAGGAATTATAGATGGGGTGTGCTAGAATGAAGAATATTTCACTTGCTAAGATGCCAAGATTTTTTTTCACTGTCTGCCTTACTATTAAAATTCACTACAGTCACCCACTATGTTTCTGCAACTGAGAAGTGCAGCCGACATCAGAGCGATGTCTATAGCTCAGGTCTCTGTTACCATGAGTCATATATAGAGTAGAAGTTTGCACACACCTTATCCAAATACATTTAAACTCAGTTTTTCACAGTTCCTGACATTTAATGCCATTACTCATTCCTGTTTTAAGTCGGTTAGGATTGTTGCTTTATTTTAGGAATGCAAACTGGCAGAATAATAGTAAGTCAGTTACAACTTTACATATCCTTAGTTTTGTATTTTGTAATATTGCTGTTAAATTGCTTAACTTGGTTCAGACATTTCTGGTAGCCTTACATAAGCTTCTCACAATCAGTTGCTTAAAATTAAAGTATAACGCAGCCAAGTTTTTTGTAGGCCTCCTTGCTTTCACACGCATTTTCAATTCTGCCTATACGTTTTCTATTGGACTGAGGTCAAGGGTTTGTGATTTCAACTTGGGCCACTCTGCCACAACTTTGGAAGCAAGCTTGGTGTCATTGTACACCAATAGTGAACCATTTGCGACCGAGGTTCAACTTTCTGGCTGTCTTGAGATGTTTCTTCAATTTATACACATAAAAGTTTATACACATAATTAATGGTGGTATGATGACCGTGTGGTTCCATAGTGTTTATATGTACATGGAAATGTTTGTTCAGATGAACATGGCACTCTCAGGTATTTGCTTTTTTTTCCTCTCTCTCTCTCTTTTTACAAGGGTGAAGCTTGTGGAGGTTCAAAATGTTTTTGAGGTCTTGGCTGATTTCCTTAGATTTTTCCTATTATGTCAAACAAAGAGTTTGAAGCTAGGCCTTAAAAAAACATTCGTGGTACACTCACTTCTGGTTGGAGATCTCGTCGCATATAGGCCCTCTGTGGTCTGCTCGGGATGCATGTGGTGACTGGGGACGGTTCCTTTACCAGGAAGACAGTCTTGGTCTCAGCTGATGCAGGTCGTCTCTTTTTTGAGGACTTGAGTGCAGTCGCACAATTGCTCAGGACTGGAATTTCCTACGATTTTGTACCCGAGTCTCCAATAACAAATTGGACTCCATGTTAACTTAAACACCTATGTTATATTGAACTTCCAGCTGTCTAACACACGGTATGACTGGAAAAACAATTCCTGCTATCTGTTACCACCCAAATGAGGATGAGTTCCCTGTTGAATCTGGTTTCTTGTAAGGTTTCTTCCTCCTGCCATCTCGGGTGTTTTTCTTTGCCACCATCTTGCTCATCAGGGACAATCTGATCATGTTAATTCATACATATTTTTTCACACATTTACATACTCATTTTCCCAGTTTTCTTTTGATTCTGTAAAACTGCTTTGCAACAATGGCCATTATTAAAAGCGATATACAGTACAAATAAAATTTAATTGAATACATCTCTACATATCGGCCTAGTAGAGACTTCTAAAGCCATTAAAAAATGCTTTGGAATTTTAAAGTTTAAAGGGACAGTCAGCAACGTGTATGCAAATTTTTGATATAGAGAATTTTTAGTCAAATAATCTATCTGTAAACAATTGGTGGAAACATTACTTGTTACACATGAAGTAGATGTCCTAACAGTGGGCATGCAAAAACTGGAATAAATTTGCTTGGTACATTGAGTAAGGGCCCTGCGTCTGCCCATATCTGTGAGCATCAATTTGACACACGACACCAGCCTCTTTTTTTTTTTTTTTTTTGCAAGATTGTTGAAGATCAGCCACACCCCTTGGTGGCAGTGGTATACCCCATGATGGCAGTGGCCCACCCCATGATGGCAGTGGCCCGATTCATAAGTATAAGGTTCCCCGCTGCACGCACACCTTGAGCCTCAAATCTTTTAATAAAGTGTGTAATTGTTTACGTCAAACCAAAAATTTCTGCCGGATTTATAGAAGTTAATTAAGTTTCAGAAAGGCTGATTTTCTTTGTAGTAACACGCATGGGTTGATCACCCATAAACTGCACAGCGTGTACCAGACTCAGCTCATTTGCATTTAATGACGGCCATAAAAGTTCAAGGGCATAGACGGCTGATTGCGCAAAATACCCGATCAAGCTCAGGCCTGAAATTTTGATTCAGAATGAACGATGAGGGTAAAGGTGGAAATGTGACTTGCATGCCAACAAAAATATTAAATAATCAACTATTACTAAATAATAATAATAATAATAATATGTTTTAATAAAAAGGCATGGACATGCTGACCCATTCATTTAGGCGCATTTCTTTTTCACAGTTGAAATAGTTTTTGAATTTGTGATGCTTCGCTTGCTTTTTCCTACATCCAAATAATTTATCAAATAAAATCTTCATTTTTGATGTTCTTTGTCCCTGACCCATTGAACTGTCATGAGGATGCGAGTTTTATCGAAAGTACAGAGCATTTCTTTAAGTCTTTCTAGGTATAGTTGTCTGCCAAATGCTTAAATGTCATTACAAATAAGCAATTTAAACAGGACAGTATAAACCAGATATAAATGTAGTCCATGAAAAGTATATGATTTGAAGTCAGTTATTGGTTAATCATCTTATATGTATGTATGTATGCTCTAAATTAACAGGATTTTAGTTAACACCAAATTTCTCACCAGCCCCCTTAATAGGATTCCTGTAATTGTCCAATCACTCACTCATATTCTGGTCAAGAACTTCAGTTAATACTGTCTAGTTCATCTCTAGTTTTCTTCCTTGTCTCGTCTCAGGGAGTTTTATTTTTGCCATTGCTGTCCGCAATGTTAAAAGCGCTGTAGAAATAAAATTTAAACTTTACTGAAATATAATTAAATTAATATTCACACCAGTTCCAATTATTATGGCTTGTTTGTTGGTGCCATACATACTGGTTTGTGTTTGTTAAACTGCTGCCGTCCAGGGATTTTCTTTTTACTTTTTTCCTTTTTTTTTTTTTCTTTTTTTTTTGTTTCTCTCTCTCTCTCTAAAGGAAAAAGCAGCTTACTGCTTACCAAAAAGCTATGATAGTCAAGTAACCACTCTTTTAAACATTCACTATGGTGAAAAGAAAAGCATGTCCGAATACACACTAAACCTTCAGGTGAATGTTCAACAAAAGCAGTAGTCTTCAGGTTCCACTGGTGTCAGCCAAGAACCAAAATCTGAGTGGGCACAGACTTGCCAAAATTGCGTTTTTGACGATTGTAAAAACATCAGCAGGTTTTCTTTTAGGCTTCAACTTGAACTGACCAACCACACACCAGTTATATTACTGGCAAAACCTGAAAGTGATAATGACAGATTTTTAAATTATAAACACACTTTCATTAATGATTTGATGAGGAACGGCGCACATGATTCAGTTGGCTAGGCAGCAAAACCCTGAAGGGTCACTCAGATTTTGGGACAACATTCTGGTCACCATGCCACATCTGGTGCAAATTCTAAGAGAGCTGTGGAGACAGGCTGTCCCTTTCAAGATCATGTTTTGAAGCTATAATTTCTATTGCTTTTTTCCCCCTCATTGTCTACAATTCTTTGTTGCTGATTGTTTACAGCCATTGTGAACAATGAAAGCAATATGCAGCTTTTTAGGACTTCACTACACAGTTTTGCTCGTCTCTCATGCTTGTAGTCCTGTTTTATAATTTAATAAAACTGAGTAAAAGACATATAGCCAATGTATACGCCGTTTAGCTTTGGATCGCAGAATGTCTGTCCATTGCATATGTGGCTATTTCAGCTGGTCTTAATGGAGAAATCTTTCTATCACAGGTGTAAGAAGAACAATGTTCCTGTGGAGAAGATCTACAACAAGACTCATAGAGCAAAGTTTGCCTGGGCTATCGACATGGCTGATGAAAACTTCCAGTTCTAATGCAGAAAAGGCTGTGCTTTTTTTTTCATTGTTCATTTGTTTTTCCTCCTAATTTTCAGGTGTTTTTTTCCCCCCATTCCATTTCCTTCTTTTTCTTAACCATTTTTGAGCTACTATTCATTTCTCTGTGGTGTCTTTTTGTTTAACAGCCTTGGTTAAAAAGATTACTGTGATGTTTCTTCATTGGATTTATTTGTGTAGTAAAATGTGAACACAAAGCTTAAGGTCATGCTTTAGTTTCTTTGCTCCTGAATGGAAGGTATGTAGCTCGTGGATCCGGTATTTTCAGGCACACAGGAAGGCTGTTTGTCAGGGGAAAAGCAAACCTTGCCCTACAGTAACATTGACTACGTTTATGCTTAAAAGCTGTCCAAATGCTGGAACATAACACCAACCTTTTTAAATGGTTTGTTAAGAAAGTGTTTCCAAGTATAGATGAGCTTGCAAGCACAAGTTCAGTACATTCCAGTCCTTACAATAAAAGCAATAATAGCATTTCAAAAGTGAGTGGTGAGGATGTGAGCTGAAATTGTTCATCCTATTATGCAAAATGTCACAGATGTAGTGACTACAGGCTTTAAGACAGTGTGAGTGTCAAGTTCATATGCGTAATCTGTGTGGTGTCAGTAACCACTGCTGTGTAAGTCGATGGTTTCGTGCTTCCGGGGTATTTTTACTGCTTTTAAGTGTAATGAATGGAAGCTCTTTGAATATAGGGAGCTTCCAGTCTATGCAGGACCCGATGGATAAAAACACATTAGTTCTATGGTATTTAGTATTTTTGTATTCCGTGAGTTGTTCAACAGGCTGTCCAGAAAATTAGGAACCAATGGAATGTTGAGCGAATATTTAAATCTAAAAAAATTTAAATCTTAGGGAGAAACTGTGATAAAGCAGCTGAGAAAAAACGAAAGAGTGAACATATAGGGAGCGGTAGTAGTTCACCGTGGTAAGCCTCCAAGTTTCTGATTTTGAAAGTTTGGTGATTTGAGCCCTGGCTCTATCAAGTTGCCGCTGTTGTGCCCGGTCTATGTGATATAAATAAGATAACTTTATTAACTTGCAGCGTATGCTGTATATAAATCCAAAATTGAGTATATTTTACCTTACTTTCATTGGTTTACTGACTTTTCAAACCCCCGGTATGGAAATGTATAAAGTTTTTTTGTTAATCATGAAACATTAACTGTTCACGTTGCATTTCATTATGAGAAACCTTACACATCACTTAATGTGGTATATAGTGTGGTATCTCCCCTTATTGCAAAATTGACAATTTTTTTTTAAACCTTTAAAATATAATTATAAAAAAAGTACTGTAATGAGTGCTGCTGTTGGAAAATAATAAGGAAGAAATGCAACTCAATCCAAAGTGACGTTGATTTTACCAGCCCAAAGATTATTATTTTTCTGATAACCTGATCATTCAGTGCATTTCAGGCAATCAGCTTAATTATTGCCACATAACGTTGCTGAGCCTAGACCTGACCAACTGAAGCAACCCTAGATCATAACACACTCTCAGAGATGTGTATAGTGGGCATTATGCATGATGGGTGCATCACTTCATATGCGTTCCTTCTTAAGCTAACTCATCTATCATTCTAGGCTAGGGTCAGTCTGGACCACATAACATTGTTTCCATTGCTCCAAAGTCCACTCTTTATGCTGCCTCGAAAATTGAGACTTTTTTTTCCTCATTAGTTTCACTAACAAGTGGTTTTCTTATGGCTACATAGCCATTTATTCACAATCCTACCATGAGTTCTCATCACATTGTATGTAGGAAAAAGTTATTTCCTATTAAACATACCTATTATTATTATTATTATTATTATTATTATTATTATTTGTTTATTTATTTGGTTGGTTGATTGGAGGTTTACAGTGCGCCTTCATCAGTAGTATACAGTCGTGGTCAAAAGTTCTAAGAATTCATTGATTTTGGATTTTTTTGTCAGAGGTTACTATCGTATACTGCAGTATAATTGCAAGCATTTCAAGTGTCAAAAACGTTACGTTTATGGAAAGAGTCTATGTCAATTGACATGTTGTCAATTAACTTCTAGGCCGGATTCTGACTGATAGCAGCCAATTCTAGCAAAATCAATGCTTGGAGTTAGTCAAAATGTTTTCTCAATGGGATTAAGGTCTGGGGAGTTTTCTGGACATGGACCCAAAATTTCTATGTTTTGTTTCCCGGGCTCCTTTTGCCTTATGGCAAGGTGCTTCATCATGCAGGAAAAGGCATTGTTCCTAACCAAACTGTTGGGGAGACCTTCCAGTCTTATACATTATTATGCTGATCAATCCCTGCTATCCGTTATCAGCCAGATGAGGATGGGTTCCCTGTTGAGTCTGGTTCCTCTCAAGGTCGCAACGTCGCCCTCGGCTTGCTCATCAGGGACAATCTTATCATTTTGATTCATACACATTGCATACAAACTTCTTTTGATTGTGTAAAGCTGCTTTGCGACAATGTCAATTGTTAAAAGCACTATATAAATAAAATTGACTTGACTTGACTTTGAGAACCAAACTGTTTGCTCTCTGAGGATGTTCTTGTACCATTCTTTATTTGTCTGTGTTCTTAGGTAAAAATTGAGAGTGGCATGCAAGTAAGCATTTTAAGGCCATTCATGTGTAGGGCTGCTTCTCAGCCAAGGGAGTGGGCTCACTCACAAATTAGTCATTCATGGTCGTCCCACCCACCCTACCCTGGGACCACATTTTATTTTATGACCGTGAAGATTCTCCCCTATCCTTTCAGGTTTTAATAATGTGTCGGACACTTCTTAGCCCATTTCCTGTAATTCTATTGTTTTCTTCACTTGATGTATGGCAATAATTCAACCCTACTGAAATGGTGACTTTTTGGCCAGACAGTATACGTTATAGCAGCTATAAATAGTTGTTCCCTCACCGTCCTCTCTTTTTCAGGCAGCTTGTCACGTTGCTGAGTAACTGCAAAACTCATAGTCCTTAAAAATTTCCTGACTGAAAACCAAGTTACAGGTTTACCTCTAGCCCTAACTCTGGTGACTCCTTCCTACATGCAAAATTAATAAATTAATCTCTTCCCATATTCCAGTTTTTGTATAATTTATTAAAAGTGACACCTCTATGGGAATGTTACCATATCAGACTGAGCTGAACAGCTGTCCAAACCATGCAGTTATACCTTATTAATCAACAATCGAGAATGCAACAACGTTGTGGTATAATTATAACATGTATTATAACTACAACAATTTTATTTGCTAGCTCGAAACTAGACCCAATTCGTTTCTGTAAAGTTGGCTTTTAAAACAGCCGTTACGGAAGGAAGGCAGAATGGATCATATATAAGATGTGATGCAGCAGAGCCGACAGGTTCTTTTAAATTCAAACTCCAGAAGTCTTTGAAAAGACATCCAAAGCCTAAGATTAGGAGAGTATCTTTGATGGTGGAGTGAAGCAGTAATAGTCTATGCTGCTTCTTCCTGCACAAAAAAAATGTGTGTGAAATTCTTGTGCTGGAGTCTAATCCTCATGCAGGACAGCTTCTTAAAGCAATTAGTGCTTTTTTCCCTCTTTAGCCATGTATGCAGTGTCCACCATTGATCTCTCTTGTTCTTTACATTTTATTGCTCTATTTATTGCTGTAGTCTTTATCTATTGTTTTTTTTTTTTCCTCTGAAAAGCCCTTTTCAGCAGAAGTCATTGGCTTGAATTTTTCAAATAAAGGTCTGTCCACCCATGATTGCTATACCAAAAGCCACATCATGGCATTGCTTTTTATTATCCTTAAAACAAGCTCAGCACATTAGGGTCTGTTTGCCATAATAAAAGCCATGTTGTATTTTAGCAAAACTCCTTTTAACATGATTGTGTGGAGTGATGTCATTCCGGAGTAGGGTTGAATGACCAAACTATTGGCCTCTTCACCACACCATGGCTCAGGGGGTGGTATTAGCATGGCTAAAGGGTGCGAGGCTGGGAAAACTAACTGCTGTTGAACGTAGTTCATGGGAATGATGGTGTTGCTGTAGTTTGATGTCAGATAATTGGACCAGGATCGTCTCTTTCATTTGGCGAATGTCATTCGAAGAACTGTATGTCTACTTTGTGGTGTGTTGTACTGTAATTTCTTGATATGGCTTAAAAAGGCCTGAAAGATGTTTTAATAGACAATGTTTCTGTGTAGAATACAGAAACTGGTTTCACATTTATGGAAAAAAATGTTAAATGGTGGAGTAATAGTTTTTCAGCTACAGCAACAAATGCTGTCCTTCTTTTAGTTATGGATAGATCCTAAAAGCATAATCACAGCTGAATAGTTGACCCAGTCCTGGAACTTTCTTTTCTTTTTCTTTTTTTTTTTCAATTTCTACTAAAAAGGAGTGAGCTAGTAACAGAGCTATGATGGAGAGAGAACATACAGGCCAGTTAGCGGGGGAAGAGACAAAACAAGAGAAGCCCCAAGGCTGTCTAAAATGGTGCTGTTCAGTCAGAACAAATATGTCTGGATTTGTCCTTGTACAGCTTAAATGTCCTACAAATGTTATATTTTATTACAGCTAACCAAGATAAATATTTTATTTTTTTATTTTTTTATTTTTTTTGCGGAGCTCTTTTAGAGGGAAAAAAGTCTTTTTAATGTGCCCCGTGTGTGCATGCACGCTTATTAGGAGGACTTCTTTTGTTGGTAAACTGCTGAACAGTACAGCAGTGCTGTGTCTGCAAATGCCTTGAATCTTCATAAATATTCCTCCAGCACCAGTGAAGCGAAGCCCCATCTGGCCGCTCTCCGTTTAGTGCCCTACCCAGCACCACATCAAAGCTCGATGCAGCCCCTCCTGAAGAATAAGAGGAAATCTGGAACAAAGTCCACTTCCCTTCACAGCCCAGACGCTCACAGGGTGAGTGCTACTTTGTTTTGCAGCTCTACAGAATGACTGCAGGACTGTGGGCTTCGCTTGTGAAACCACCCCTTTACCTTTTAATGTGGTTTCTGCACTTGGAATTTGCTGCAAGTCAAAAGCATTGCGACACCGAGACAAAAATACACTGGCGATTTCTAGCATGTCAATAAAAATAAATAAATAAATAAATAAATAGAAGCTTTGAGAACAATGCATATGATTTGATCTTGCAGATCCATGAGTTCGCATAGATGAAACCACTCGCACATTCCTGTTTGATGTTATTGATGAAACCTGGCAACAGAGTAACTCTCATTAATATACAGCACTTGTTTTCACACACTGTGGGATATCAAACAGCAGTATTGGACACCAGGAGTATATTAGAAATATTTGGAGGCAGTGGAAGAAAGAAAAAAAAACTGTGCATAATTAATTAAAAACATGAAGCTTAATTTCACTCACGAGACATGGGCAGAAAAAGCTCAGTTGTGATATCCGCAAAGATGGATGGATAAATCGGTAGGAGTTTCACCTAGGCATACCTATATGAAATGAAAAGCAGGGTGACCTTTTCATGTAATGTCAATTCTGCATCTCATATCGCTGTATCAGATCTCTGCTGGTCTAATTCTCCTGCAGCTTCGTAAAGCCCTTCATCCTTACTGTTTTATTTCAGGAGCTCACTCTGATCCTAATCAGTAGTCTTAGCTGCTCCGCTGGCTTTTTTAACAAGGATTTTTTTTTGCCTCTGTTTGCCCTGGGGATTAGCAACTAAGGTTCGGGAGCTTCAACAGGCTTACACATGAGATCCAAATCTGATACATTTTTTTGTATTTCAGTGTCCTCTGTTATGTGTCATTGTGTAAATTGGCAGTTTGTCCTTGGAGGGGTCTATACTTGATGCAGGATTTCCACCATTTTACTTTGATCAAAGCAGCTTTTGCCTTCTAGTGTTGTTTTTCAGGATTTACTTATAGTCGCTTGCCAATAATCATAAGCCCAGGACTGTTAATGGACAAGCTATTTTTACGCCCTGCTTTAAGAGGCAAGCCCGTATCTAATTGCCATTGTTTGGATCCGTTCTTTAAAGTTGTAAATTGCAGAAAAGGATAATAGCCTCTTCTTTCCACCACCAGGTGCACAATTGCGAACCAAGATCTATGATACATTTCAGCAGAGAGTTAATTTTTAGATCCTGTTAGATCCAGGTTGGGAATTACAGTATCATCCACAACAACTCATAATATTAAGTGGAACGTCCTACCGTTCTCGTCATCTTCCGTGCGACAACGTCTGTCTGAAGCCAACAGCTGGAGTGACGTCTCGCACACATCAGCGTCTGTTCACGTCTTCCACTCCTCCACACTTGCTGTCAGTGTAACATGTGCTTGGCATCCTTGCAGATGTTTCAACGACCGAGATTTGACAGACATGTTCATCAGCTTCTCCGTGATTCACTTTGGCAGTTTGGCAGGACAGGGAAATGTAAAAAAAAAAAAAAAAAAAAAGAAGAAGAAGTGAAGTGAAATAATTCTCTCTGCATGGTAATCAGCTGAATGTGGCATTGATTGTAAACTAAACACACAGATTTATGTTTCTACTTTTATTCCAGACTTTTGAACAGAGAGATATGTGGAGTAAAAAAAAAAAAAAAAGTAGCAAAACAAATTGAACAAAAAAAATAAATAAAGCATGCATGGTTTTAATGAACGTCCACTATTTAAGTTGTGTGTTTGATCCCCCCCCCCCCCCTCCCCCGGTTCATTTTCCATAAAATTGTGATTGTGTGTGCTCTTTCTACTTGTTGGAGCATAAGCTTAATTATCCATTCTCCCCTAATAGCAGATGCGGTCTGTAGTTCTGGCTCATACATTTATTCATAATTTCTCCAAAGATCCTCAAGTTCTCAGCTTTTTTTGGAAAGTGTGTTTTTTAGGAAGTTATCGTATTTTCTTATTCTTTCCTAATCAGGGTCTGTAGAATTGATTTCAGCTAGCTTTTCTTTCCTTTCATCCTTTTGGTATGCTTTGACATGGGGGAGGTAAGTCATCTAAATCAGCCAAGTCATCTCAGTAGGACTATATGACCTTTAACCCTGACTTACCATCTCAACTAGTGACAAAGGACCACAGGGTTTCACCCTTAATCTGCCAGCACATTCCCTGCTACGGGGAGCCCACTGAGGGCAAAAGAGGATTGCTGGCCTTTTCATCTCACTTCTGCTTACTCTCTGCCACTTGCACATTCCCATAAAAGTTTTGAGCAGCCATTAGGGTGATTTCATTTTTTTTTTTTTTCGTTCACTCTGTTAGGATGTGCAGTCATCTTATAAATCACATTAATAAAATAATGTTGTGTCAATATTAGTGCAAAGAAATGTACACTTTTTTGAAAAGAACTGTAGATGTCTAATTGGGATGAAAAGTCCAGGCTGCTTTTCATTCATTAGACTTGGCTTCCATACACTTTTTTTTATAGTTTCTGTTTAAGAATAATCAATTGAGGATGTCAATAAACATTTGTGCTGTAGAATTGGGGGAACTCTTGCATATTATCTTTACCCATCACAAATTCTTCCTGCAAGCATATTTTAGTCATGTTAAATATGCTTTGGTTTCCAGATGGGTTGGTGTACGAGTGCAAGGATTCGCAAGCAGGCTGGCAGACTCCCAGGCCAGCGCAGAGGAAAGGCCGTCTGTGCAGTGCAAACACACACCCAGGTGAGAGCTGCCATCACTGAAGCAACATTTACGAGAAGCCAGAATCACTTCTTGGGAGAGGTGTTGGAGAGCTGTCAGAGATATGAGGATGATGGACTACCTGACATATAAGATTGTGGTCACATGCTGGCACAAAGTACAGGTAGTTAGTGCAATAAAACATAATTTGTCATGACTGTTAGAATGGAATGTGCTGTTTTGTTTGCAAAACTGCTTTGTGAGAGGAAATAAAATAATAGGGCCAAAGCAGAGATCAATATGTACTCAAACCTAAACTTTGGTGAGTGCATATCCTATTATTGTGTATTCTACGGTAAGTCCAGTTTAGTATGTCTGTAACTTATATTTTTCCCATGTGATGAGGAGAAGTGGTGGACGTGTTTGGCACCAGACTAACACAGGCTACAGTGTGAATCAGAAATGGACACAAATTTCAGCTTATTTTGAAAAGTGTAGAAGGTGTTTGAGGTGTGAGGATTTTTTTTTCCCCCACAAGGTGATGATTTTCTTCTCACACCTGAGTTGCTTTTTAGATCTTTTTCCCATTCCTCATCCCAGAAAATGAAATATTTTTTTAATGTTTGGGAGACTATGAAAAGAACTTGAACCAGGCTGGCAGACCATAACGGAAGACTTTCATATAGCTAATATTCCGCGCTTTCTCACATCTAATAATAAGAGCAAGAAGCTATATATATAATATATATATATATATATATATATATATATATATATATATATATATATATATATATATATAGTGTATATATATATAATGTGTGTATATATATACTGTGTATGTACACGTGTATGTATATGTTTGTGTATGTATATATATATATAATGTGTGTATATATTTGTGTGCATGTATGTACTGTAAATAAATAAAGTATTCAGGTCACATTATCTATTTAAACTGCTGAGTACAAGGAGAAGATGGATTTCTAATATCTCACCTGTGCTGTATATTGGATAATAACCAGGCAGCTCACACACAATAAATATCCTGGGGGGTCTAATTGCATTTCAACCAGACTATTGCCCTTTTTCACCCAGCTACATCGTGTCACAATTAAACCAGTGCTGACAATAGCAACTCATCATCTACTAACAGTTCCCCTCCCCAAAATCCAGAATTACAAATCCTGGGAGATTTTAATGTGCATGATGATTAGTGTAATATCATATTACTGCAGTGACATTAGCTTTACAGTGCTCCTTAATATAGAATAATGAATAAAAATAGGCCAAATAAAATAGAAGTAAACAGGTACTTGCAGTTAATCCTGAGTGATTACATGTCCTCTTCCATATGCTCCACTAATTGTATGGTGGATGTGCATTTACAAGCAGGAGGCTGGTCACAGTGTTGCCAGTTTGGAAAGTTTTCCACTTCAGTGTACATTTTTTTATTTTTAGTCTTTGTATTTAATTAGCTCATTTTTCTCTTTGTAAAAATAATTACCTCTTTAATTGTTGTTAAAAGTGGTGGAAAATAATTATTCTTGGGTATAATTGTGACATGTAGAAAAATATCCCATCAGTATTTTGCATCAATTTACCTGCTATTTAATGTATTGTTTCAAATAATTAGTTTATCATACTAATAAATACTGCTTATATTATTGTACTCATTTTGTGCAAATGTTTGTGGTTTTGTGGCATCTTGCATCATATTTATAGACTATTTGATTAAAATTTCCTGATGAACCATGTGTTGCTCCTTTTGCCCTTATTACAACTGTTCACATATTTCTGAAATAAATGTCCCAGTAAAATCGTATTATAATCATATTATTTCAAATAGACCCATTAACGATAATTATTAGCTACCAACTTACTTTCTTTTATAGAGCACTAAAACAGAAATATTTATCAGGTTGAAGTAAATGGTCCTGATCATAAAATCAAGGAGGTTGTTTTGCCTATTCCGAAAAAAA